>NW_024121433.1:2243856-2345222 GCF_016745375.1 Pimephales promelas | reverse complement strand
AGTCTAATCACCACAACGGGGATTGTCATCCAGGTGGGAAAGCGCGTTGGTTTCGCCCGGCAGAGGCGGCTTCTTCTTAGAGAAACTGATGATGCGGTTGATTTTCCTGCCAGCAGCTCGACTCATAGATCCAGTCAGCTCAGAGAATGTCCCTTCTTGCCCTTCCTACAGGAAAAAGCACAGGAAGCATCATAAGAGGATGCGTATAGTGCAAGGACAAGACACGAAACACATGTTTGGATTCTACTTAAACTAAGTTTTATAATGAGATGGGGTTGTTTTTTTTTTTTTTCATTTTTGGCCGATTAAAATAAAGGAAATGAGTAAGAATTGTTTTCAATATAGGCCAATATCGATAAACAAAGCAATAAGCCCCAAATAAGCCGTGGTTACAGTGAATTCAGAATCAGAACAGCTACAGACGCAGAGCCAATATAATGCCATTATAAAGCCTAAAAATAAAAATAAAAACATACTAAAAGGGACAAACTTTAACCTCATCAAAGACACAGGAAGTACTGTAGAGAGTGGCTACATCCTTCCTGAGTTCCTAATGCCATTGTTTCAGAGTGACATCACAAAACTAACAAGAGGAAACGCGCTGCACCTGGAAAACCGACTCTGACCCCAAAAAGCATTCACTAAGCAAAGAAGCTCATCGTTTGTCCATGTCCATACCGTTCTCACAGATTTCGTGGGTAACGTCGCCATTGGCTGCGCTGTCGGAATCAGAAGTATGTTTATCTGGTGACATCATCTGTAGGAACCAGGAAACAGACGGAATAATTATAGGGATCACCACACCACACAATCATTATAGTTTAGGTGTTTAGAGGCTACTGGATGCTAGTAATCCGTACAGACTTACTTTTTCCAGCTCTACTTTTCGCAGTATCATCGGAGAAGATGATATCTCTTTTCCATTAATGTTTTTTGTCAGGTTACCCGCATCCTGAATGACCTACAGAGTTTTAAAAGAAGAGAGTCACACAGCTAAAAAATCAATTCAGGTTATTTAAAGCTACACTGTGTGATTTTTACCCCCATCTAGTGGTGAAAAGTTATATGACCATCCAGTGAATATTAGTTTCTGTTCCTCTCATTTCCGATTTCGTTTTTAACTCCTACGGTGGCCATTGTAGTCCAAGATTAACATGGCTTCCAGTTCGACCTCGTCCATGAGTGTTAAAGAGTAACTAAACCCTTAACCAACTTTTTTTAGTTAATGATCTGTAAGAATGGATCTTTATTAATACCAGTCATTGATTCGAGTAACTTTTATGGCATTTGTTTATAAAGTGTTATATTTCTACAATATATGGTGTAAAAACGTCTTAGTGCAGCCCTCTTCAGGTTGAACGGTGGCTACTGCAGTTGAATTTTCCTATTGGATGTTTGCGGTGGTACGTGACACAGCGGTTGTTGGTGACGTAGGCAAGTTCCATACAAAGAGATGCGTCTCAGGTGCACGCCCCCCTCCGCTGGGGCAATGCATGCAATGCATTCGTTTATATCATTATAGTCATTATAAAATGTTATATTTTACGTCGAAGCACCTTGAGCCAGCTCTCTGCCTGTTCTTTGCTCTGCACAGCCAGCACTAGAGCCTCTCCTCCCGGCATGGAGAAACGAAGCTCGTGCTTCTTGCGGCGTCCATCTTTAGGCACATAGATGACATTGCAGAGATTCAGGGGCAGATCAACGTGTGGAGAGCGATCTTTGGGATTCTTGAAGCACTGTGCAGAATAAATGTCAAGTTTAGAGCTTGGAAAATTAAAAATACATTTCAATCAACCAGATGTTTTGGATGTGCGATTCACCTGAAGTCTGTTCTCTCGGATGATTGTTAGCTGCTTAGCCCACTGACCGAAGCGTTTCTTGCGCAGCAGGAAGGCGCATTTGCGGCAGTCTTTCATTTGCCCCGACGGACTCTCCTCTGAGGGCCACGGGTGCGTCCTCTCTCTGCTTTTAGCTTCCTCATCCTCTTCATCGTAGGACTCATAAGAACTGCTGAGTGCATCTGAATCATTGTCTGTTGACATTAAAGGGATAGTTCACTTTGAAATTAATTTTTGGTATGTTTTAGCTTACCTCAAGGGCATCCAAGATGTAGATGTCTTTGTTTCCGCAGTATTTTCAATTTTGATATCAACAGACAACGCTGAATTTTTTCCACTACCGCGCAAGAGATCACTTCCGACGCTTTCCAACGCTTACGCAGACCGAGGTAAAAACGATATAAATACTGTTCGTTTTCTCACACAAACCGCTCGTTTCGTGTCTTAGCCCATCAATGTGTACTTACATTTACGAGTCATTAAATCATGTTTAATTTGGACTTCTCTGTGCATGCTCTTTGAGGTGGTGACCATAGACCTCCATTATATGACTGACAGACAAGAACGGTTTGACCTTAAAATATCAAAATTGAAAACTACTGCGGAAACAAAGACATCTACATCTTGGATGCCCTTAAGGTAAGCTAAAACATATCAAAAATGTATTTCAAAGTGAACTATCCCTTTAACAACTATCAAAACCCCACACAAATATAGAACATTTTGATATGCTCAAGCATGAAGGTTCCTTACAGGAGTTTTTGCTGGCCCCGTTCAGACGAGTTGTCGGGTAATTGTTGTCAGCGTCTTCATAATAAGCATCCTCTATTGAATTTGGAGGGCTGGAGTTGTCTGGTAAATAAGTATACCGTGTTAGGTTTCATTACTGGCTGTTATTGTGCCATCTTAGGATTGAATGTGTTCGCACTTACTGCGTGTAGATATATACTGGGGCGCTGTTCCCGGTCCGAGCGGGACGGCTTCTTCATAGTAATCATCCGGTGGAGGTGTGGTGGGAAGGGGAGGAGGTGTGTCTGTGGGGCTCTGACAAAACAAAACCAATAATTATTCAATTTTGTTTCACTGCATTTGGTTTCATTTTCAGTCAGTACTATGTTCCTGTTTTGCCTGCGTTCCCTAGATAGTTTCCTTGGTTATTAATTAGTTTTTGCACCTGTTCTGTTTCATGTTGATTTCTCTCCTTCTGTATTTAAGCACTTAGTACTTCCCAGTGTTTAGTTTTGCGTTAACGCTGCATGTTCAGTTAGTGTTTATGATTCCTGTTCCTGTATTCTCTGTATTCTGATGGTCAGACTCTATATTAAATTACGTAAACCAGCATTATGCAACAGAAATACTTTTTTATGATTCTTATTTGGCATTTACTGATTGTGAAAAGCAAACTGATTTTTATATTTATTTTTTAAATAATTTTAGCTGCTTTAAAGGTGCTATACGTATTTTTTAGCGGCCCCTTTCTGTGATGTTTTAGATTGCAACCAATTTTTACAAGAGCGCTCGAACACGATCGAGTACTCATGGTACCGGGCACACTGAGACTTTCAACACACCGGAGAAAACATCACACACCATGCTGGAAACTCATGTAAACTCCCACAACAACATTACAATAATAGGCTACTTTTATCAGCTTGATGTTGAACTAATGCTTCATGCTCGTACCATGATAACGTGACATTTGTGGTGTTATCTAACATAAGGCATTTCACTAACTATTCGTGCATCTTTCACAATCAGCAATATCAACATAGGTGAATGTATAATATGATAACGAAAACGGTTAGACTGAACAATTTCAGTGTAACCGTAAGATCGTAGGAAGAAACAGTCCTGAACGTGTCTGGAAATGTGTATTATAAACAATAAGATAGTAGTGGATGAGTGACGTTAGACAGTAGATTTAGTAAATAAAATAAGTTACATCCTAAAGCACCTACTTTTTGTTATCCTGGAACAGTCTTTTGTGTTCATTTCATGTCTGATATGCTGTATATTGTAGTTTACCTGGCTATTTCATTACAGTTTACCATTATTTCAGCATATCTGAAAACTTGTAATTTGTAATTTATCACAAGTAGCGAAGGTCTCTCCATAATTCAAACGCTCTGCCAATGTTGATCCGTGTCTTCGTCATAAGTCGATCCGATTCACGTTTGGCCTGACGAGCTTCAGCAGATACATTTTTGTTTTGTTTTTTATATTTTTGTGGATTTTGTGGTGGAGTGTGTGTTGTGTTTTTTGGTGTTATCAGACTCATGTCATTAGCGTCCCTTGTCGAATAGAAATAATGGTAGCGTATGTTTTTGCATTTGTTACATTGTCGGGTACCGATTTTGTAGGCACGTGTTTGGACGCCTCCTCTTGCTCCACATCTTTTATCTCTTCAGGCGAGTCCCTGAGATCCTGCAGATCACAATCTGAGAACAAACATCAAAACTTCAATTCATAAAAAACTGCAGGAAAATGATTAGAACTAACAAAGCTGACATTCTTTTTTAATATTTTTATGCAGCACCTACTACATGTATTTATATATTGCAATGTTTTAGGCACTGTTTAGCAGTTCAGTAGCACCTCAATGCAGCACATGAGATCCACGGGGAGGAGTCGGATCAAGATCCAAGGGGTGGAGATGGGTAGGATTAGGGTTGGGTTTAGGGATCAGGGGGCAGAGTTGGGTAGGTTTAGGTGTATGTAAGGTGGGAGGAATTGGATCTGGATCCAACTCCTCCCCGTGGATTTCATGTTCTGCAGTGAGTACCATATCTAGCAGTTTGCAAAACTCATAATTAAAAACTGGGAAAAAACATGAACTCACCAAATTCTTCAAACAGTGATTCAACAAAGCTGGTACCATTTCCATAGAGAGACGTGTTCATGTATATGAAGTCAGATCCATTTACTATAAATGAATACATATGCAACTTTACAAGTGTGATTTACACTTTACACATACATTTTTACATAAAACTCAACATAGAACATCATTAAAGGAGTAGTTCACTTTAAAAAAAAACTTGCTGATAATTTACTCACTCCCATGTCATCCAAGATGTCCATGTCATTAAAGAAATTAAGGTTTTTGATGAAAACATTCCAGGATTTTTCTCCATATAATGGACTTCAATGGGAACCAAACGGTTCGAGGTCCAAAAGACAGTTTCAGTGCAAACTACAAACTGTTCAAAGGGCTTTAAACGATTCCAGGTGATGAATAAGGGTCTTATCAAGTGAAACGATCGGTCATTTAAAAAAAAAAATAACAAAGTTTAAGTTTTATAAGCTCAAATGCTCGCCTTGCTCTGTTCTGTGTGACTCTCCTGTTCGAACTCGTTCATCAAAATGAACAAATCTATTTTCGAGTCAATTCGTTCATTTTGTTCGTTGAATGAACCAAATGACTCGAACAGGAGAGTCACGAACGCGCATCACAGAACAGAGCAAGGCGAGCATTTGAGCTTATAAAACTTAAACTTTGTTATTTTATTTTTAAATGAGCGATCGTTTGGCTTGATAAGACCCTTATTCAACGTCTAGAATCGTTTAAAGCCCTTTGAACAGTTTGCACTGAAACTGTCTTTTGGACATTGAACCGTTTGGTTACCAGTAAAGTGCATTATATGGAGAAAAATCCTGGAATGTTTTCAACAAAAACCTTAATTTCTTTTAGACATGGACATCTTGGATGACATGGGGGTGAGTAAATTATCAGCAAAAGTTTTTTTAAAAGTGAACTACTCCTTTAAGACAATCAAATTTCCTATAATTTTTTAGGATAACAATTTTTTTAAATAGTCCTTTTCTTCAGAGTAACTTTGCAGCCTGAAATACCTTTACATTGCTATAATTATTAATATGTGAATCCCTTCAGCAGGGCCGTGGCCAATAGGTTCAGCTCAGCTGTTATGTATTTGCAGTTCAGTCTCACCAGATGGTTGCAGCTGTTTGACCAAGTTCCTGACCACGCTCATCTTCTCTGCGGTGGCTGAACTCACGCTCTCGTTCTCCAGCAGCTTGAGAAGCAAACTCAGCTCCTTCACCAGGTGCTCCATACCTGCACAGAGATTACAGAGCAGGACAGGATCAGTGACCAGAAACATGCTTGCAGAAGATGACAATCACTAGTAGGCATAGACTTTTGGACCCTTTGCATTTATATACATCAGATGGTCTAAATACACGCGAAAAACCTTTTCTTTGCATATATTTTCTAAGCATGTTACTAGGAGTTCCGGGCCATTTTCATTCAGTCCACTTGACCCTTTTAAAATCCATCAGGAGGTCTCAGCTGTTGGACATCTGATTTCTTTGGCTGTTTGTTGAAGAAACCTTGCCAAAATGCCAAACATGATATCCTGAAGGTTTAATGCAATAAGAAAGCAAAGAAAAGGGGTATGACCTGAATTGATTTCTTATGGTACTGCTCTTCCAAATCTGTGTATGGTGAACAATAGCTGCACTGTTATGAATGGCCTAACAAACACAGGAAACAAGAAACCCCCTAAAGAGAAACTACATTTTTAGAAAGTCCTGGAATAAGAATTTACTTCAACAATGCTACATCATTTATAATGGCTGTCTGTAGGTGTGGACATGTCTCACTATTCATTTTAAGAGGGAAACCTGAATTTCCAGACCTCAAATGTACAGTTAAATACTGTTTTTTAAATTCTGATTAATATGATGATTTAGTACTTGTGTTCTCTTTGGGGTCTAAGAAACTCAAACTATGAAAACATAGTTTTTATAATGTTATGGGAACTAATCATATATACTTATAATATATAGCATGCAATAACAAATCCAAAAAAATAACCATTACTTATGTTTAGGGTCAAAGGCTCAAAGAGCCCAGGAAATACTGGGCTTTATACTAAACCTAAACTAATTTTGACAAACTATACAGTATATCATTTGAAAGCTTACAATCTCTAGTTTTCATATTTGGTGATATGAGATATTACCAAATGAGTACTTACATTTACGAGTCATTAAATCATGTTTAATTTGGACTTCTCTGTGCATGCTTTTTGAGGTGGTGACCATAGACCTCCATTATATGACTGACAGACAAGAACGGTTTGACCTAAAAAATCAAAATTGAAAATACTGTGGAAACAAAGACAGCTACATCTTGGATGCCCATGAGGTAAGCTAAAACATATCAAAAATTAATTTCAAAGTGAACTATCCCTTTAAATCTCTTCCTCAAAACAGATTAAATAGATCAGAGTCACACATCTTTCACATGTAAGCACTTCACACCACACTCATGGGATGGGAAAGCAAAAATCCCTCTTTCAAGGCTATACCTGCCACTCATTATAGATTTGCTGATCCAGGAATTATTATTCTTGGCCAAAAGTAATTACTGCAATATGTGACCTTTCTTTTGCTTCTGCCCTGACAGGTTTTTTTTTCTATCTTTCTGGACCAGATCAAAAAACCTGTTGCATAGCTCATGATGTTTCTTTTCTAGACCCTCACCGCTCCTAAAACAAACGCTGCTTTGAAGTGAGGGTCACAAACCGCAATGCAAACAGGGGGATTTCTAAATTACAGATCTTTTCAGCGTTAGCACTTCTATTTCGAGAATCATCCTGTTTCTTGGTGTGCAAAAGTCCATGTTACACACATACTGTTAATTGAAACAGTGACTAAAATAGTGTAATTTGAAGCCGCTGCAATTAAATATTAAAGACTTTTGCTACATATAACACTTTAGCATTACTCATTACTTCTATTTTTTACACGGCACAGTGAGGAATAGAATCATATTACAAATGTGCCCTTTAAATTACAAAACAAATTGCTCCATTGACTTTAAGACCAGGTTTTTGTTGGTCAATGTTTATTTCAGTTGCCTCAAAATAGCAACGCACCAACAATGCGCCGAATACAACTCGCTTTCATGGGCTCAAATGTATTTGCTATTTAAACAACGTGGCGCAGGATGTGAAAATGATAACTGCGTCGGGCTGAAACTAGCAAAAAACACTTGCGTAGTGCATGGTGCTGCATTGTGCCGGGTGTGTGATAGGGCCCAATAACCTTATTTATCGTTTTATCGAGCCTATGACTGAATCTGGAAATAAAGTAAAAATTATTGAGGAAAATGAGAACTCTCCTCAGATGCCATGTCTGTAAATTATTAATCTCAAACGAATTCATCAAAACAAGTGATTAGGCCAACTTCACCATGTGCTTACTTTGGTGTACGGGAAACGCACCACTGGTTGATTGTCAACAGAGGAGAAACGTATAATTCACAATGTAGATTTCCAAATGCCTTTGCAGTTCTGTCAGCAGAGCACAAACACAGACAGAGCTAACAGAGATAAAGAAAGCAAACCACTGACCACCAGTCTCGACAGCTGAAGGACACCCACCATTTTCAGACAAAAACAAAACTGAGCCGCAACTTTTCCAGAGTAACTTCTGTATTAAAGGAGTAGTTCACTTTTCAAAAAACTTTTGCTGATAATTTACTCACCCCCATGTCATCCAAGATGTCAATTCAATTAAATTTGTCAATTCAAATTGCTTTATTGGCATGACTGTACATATTACAATATTGCCAAAGCTTGTAACACATAGTATAGTGAAGACAGTAATAATAACAAAGTATAATAACAACTTAAATTAAAATGTACAACTTAAATTAATTGCAAAAAATAACAGTGTAACAGATTATAATTTCTATGAACATTAATTTCTATGATGTCCATGTCTTTCTTTCTTCAGTCGAAAAGAAATTAAGGTTTTTGATGAAAAAAAACCCACTTCAGTGGGAACCAAATGCACGTTCGTGACTCTCCTGTTTGAACTTGTTCATCAAAACGAACAAATCTTTTTCCGAGTCAATTTGTTCGTTTCGTTTGTTGAATGAACCAAATGACTCGGAAAAAGATTTGTTCATTTTGATGAATGAGTTCGAACAGGAGAGTCACGAACGCGCATCACAGAACAGAGCAAGGCGACCATTTGAGCTTATAAAACTTTAACTTTGTTATTACTTTATTAAATGAGCGATCGTTTCGCTTGATAAGATCCTTATTCGTCGCCTGGAATCGTTTAAAGCCCTTTGAACAGCTTGCAGTTTGTACTGAAAGTGTCTTTTGGACCTTGAACCGTTTGGTTCCCACTGAAGTCCATTATATGGAGAAAAATCCTGGAATGTTTTCATCAAAAACCTTAATTTCTTTTCGACTGAAGAAAGAATGACATGGACATCTTGGATGACATGGGGGTGAGTAAATTATCAGCAAAAGTTTTTTCAAAAGTGACTCCTTTAAATAGTCATAAACTTGTCTTACTTTCTTCCTCACGTCCAAAACAAATACAATTTTACATCTTAGAGAGCGTGATCTCAAAAGGGTGTCACCCTTCAAGTCACCATGAAATCAAAAATTGTCATTTCCTGCTTTATTGTGGAATATTGCAGTATTTGTTATAAATCTGTGCACACCATTATTTTTACAATTAATATGCCCTTGTAATCTTTACCAAAATAACATCTCTTCACTGATGATGAGGGCAGGACAACCTGTCAAATCACAGCAATAGCTAGACCACAACCATCCAATCAATTCCCAATGGACAAAATCCTTCCAAAGCTTGTTCGAGAAGCCGTTTCAACACAAAATAGGGGGTAAAAGATTACCACAACTTCCGTTTCATTCCAACTTTAAACCCACAGCGAATGATAAGCTATTTTTTAAGTTGTCTTTCATTGAATTGGCTTAATGGCCAACAGAGTTTTCCTCCCAAAGAGCAGGAAACGTGAATATGTGTACGTCCGTAAGGGGAAACAAGAAAAAGAGAGGGACGGAAGAAGAGTAGGAGGCGGAAACTTGGAGCGCAGAGAGTAGGATGACTCTGTTATTGTACTGAGAGAGGCACAATCACAACTCTCCAGAGGGCCATTGTCTGGGTGTGCACTCGCTGACACGGCCGAGGGAGTGACCCGTCCATTTTCCAAGCAACTGAAGTTCCCACACAACACCCTCTAAGCCTGTGTCTTCTGCTGGACATGTTTCTCTCTGGAAACTGGGTCAAGTTTGTGGTGCTGTGCACAGTCAGCTCAGTTACTTACACCTATTCTGAAGGCTTGCCTGTTTTTGCTGTGGAGCATCTTGTGTGCAATGTGTGGGAATGTGAGATTGTTGAACCCCACCTGACTGCTTTAGTGGCTTTTTGAACGTCTCTATACTGTCTGCTGACTCTCACAGACCAAAAATACAATGTATTTAACCTTAAAGTGACAAAAGAAAGACTTTGCACCAACCATTTTATACTGGAAATCCGCAATATAGCAACTTACATTCAAAAAAGATTAGAAAGAAGTGCTTTCTTTGTATAGATTAGAGCCAGACCGATATTATCGGCCGATATTAGGCATTTTCCATAATATCGGTATCGGCAGTTATAATGGCCGATAAATGAATATTTTAAAAATAAAATAAAAACGGATGAAACACGCTTTAATCATCTCTCCTTGGCCTGTTATATTGAAAATGTATGTTTTACAATTTGCAGTATGATGTTATCTATTGCTAAATTATGGCTCATCATAGACTAGCTAACCACAAAGCTAGCTAACGAAGACTGCTAACGTTAACGAGCTTGGAAACCACAATGAACTTTTTCTGCCTAAATAAAGTAATTATTACTGTATTTATAACTCGCATATCTCTAATTACAGTCCCTGCATTGTAAAATGTAAGTTATACTTGCGAGGAGTGAACATTTGAAGAGTTCAGATGCAAAAGCCTCTAAGTGCCATTTGAAATTTTCTTCTAGAATGATCATTTTTATCAAGCTTGTATATTTAAGTTCAGTGATTTCACTTAAATTGCAATGATAATTACCTATTAATTGTTATTTAAGTGAAATTACTGAACTTAAATATACAAGTTTGATAAAAATCATCATTAAAGAAGAAAATTTCAAATGGCATTTAGAGGCTTTTGCATCTGAACTCTTCATTTAGACATAGAGAAAAATTATCAAACATATCCTGTGCAGAAAAGTTAGCTTTTCTTTTACACGTGTGGGAAATCCAACAATATTTAATAAAAAAAAAATATCGGCCGATATATCGGAATATCGGATTTTAAAACCCAAAAATATTTGTATCGACCTTCAAAATCCTTTATCGGTCGGGCTCTAGTATAGATCCAACTGAACTTTCATTGAGTGGCTCGGCAAAGTATCTAGACAATGTGCCATTGTGAGGTCCAAAATTACACAATGACATCACCTTTGAGGAAAAGAGGACAATGTGGTGCATAGCATTCAGAAACGCAGTGCAAACATTCATTCACCCAAATACATCACTGAACACAATCACATATACGCTAACACTTGCAAAACAAATTCTAGGGAAAGCAGCTGTACGGTCTTGAAGCAAGGGCATTGTGGGTAAGGGGATATGTCCTGCAGCTGTAGCTTCCTGTCTGGGCTGACGACAGCAGTTTCTATCATCCCTAACCTTCTGCTTCCTATTCCTCTCCTCCACACACCCCTAAAAATGACATACCATCCGTCCTTCGCTAACAAGCACACTCTCTCTCGGCTCTGGACCGGTTCCAACAAAAAACACTACACAGATCATAGCACACTGCATATCTACAACAAGCACCATCTGTACCTGTTTAGTGGCCTTATCCACAGGCCATGTCGGGTTTCTCCTGTAACTGTGAGGAATGAGGGCTCAGATCCTACAAGCATCATGCAGAATGCCGTGACCACACAATCCTTAAAAAAGCTTATCAGCTGTCTGATTCAGGGTGGGGGGGCGTCACGTGCCATACTTCTGCAGGACGCACAAGCAGGGCTTTGATGAACTCCAGTCAAGGTCACATGGAGGCCACATGGATATACGGGTGAGATGGCTATAATTTTAAACTCACTATTTTGGTGGGTGACAGCTTGCTGGGTGGGGTCAATTACAGAGGAATAACGGGCCACATAATTGAAAGGGAAAGGATGAAGGGTTTGAGGATGACAACATGGTTATTGATGGCTTAATGAGCATGGGAAAAAAGTCCTCCTGTAACCAGTTACAGTACATTACGGATGTCTGAACACATGCTGAGCAGCGTTTTGCACCATTCAGAATTAATTTCTAATTTAAATAAATATAGTATGTCATCTGTACTTTTTAACTAGGAAATCAACGTTTGAAAAGTCTGTTTAAAGCAATATTAAATATGCGTTCTGAGTTGGTCACTCACAACCCAGCCAAATTTGATTGATAAACAAAACGCCAAGTAAATAAAATAAGTAATCAAAATCTGCGCTGTCTGCGCTGAAACCACGCCCACTCGAGGGAAACTTACCCTACGTCCCAATTCGCCTACTTATACTACACCCTTTGTGAAGAAAAAGTACATAATTTTGAGTGTGTAGCAAAAGAGTAGGCAAGCTTTGGGACAGACTACTGCGTCATCTTTAACGGACCGCTCTGTTGCATGCATCCTATCACCATAAACTGCCCTGTGCCCTGTCAATCATCTCGTCACAGTTAAAATCCTCCATTCAATCTAATTTAATTTCTTACCGTTTCGGAGAGAAATGTTGTCTACCGTGCTACCATGAGTCCTGTGTTGTGCCAACAATAAAGCATCCTGAGACCATCCATGTGTGGGGTTGCCTTTCATCCAAGGGATTGGGCTCTCTCGCAATTCTGCCCAAAACACAGGCATGAATAAAGAATGGAATCAAACTCCTCCCAACCATCCAGGAGCAATTTGGTGAGGATCCGTGCATTTTCCATCAGGATGAAGCAGATTTATGAGATTTATCGTAATCTCGTAGATAAAGTGTTCAATCCTCAAATGGCGAATGGACAGGCAGAAGACCACAAATTGTGATAAACTCTAAGCATGAACAAGGCAAGAATGGAACGCCATCCATCAGTCAAGGATTTAGCCCAGAAGCTGAGCATGCCAGAGTGAATTTTAGCGGTTATGTAGAGGAAGGGTCAACACTGTAAATATTGACCTTTTGCATATATTGAGTGTTTTGGCCAATGAAAGAATTTTAAACTTCTGAAATGCTTATTCATTGTTTGTTTTGAAACATGTAATTATATACAAAATTTAAATCTACACCAAATTTGTCACAGACAGACAGACAGACAGACAGACAGACAGACAGACAGACAGACAGACAGACAGATAGATAGATAGATAGATAGATAGATAGATAGATAGATAGATAGATAGATAGATAGATAGATAGATAGATAGATAGATAGATAGATAGATAGATAGATAGATAGATTATAGATATTTTTCCAACCCTGATGCTGAATTGTATTCATATTTTACGATATACATTTTATATACAAGTTTTATTATTGTATACTTCATGCTCTGTGCAACCACTGAAATTTCAGATGTTTCATTTACAGCCCAACAAAGGTCTGTCTGGTTGAAGGATAATGCTATATTTCCGATTCTGTAAACCACTGGGATGACAGTTTTCACTCACAGAAAAAAACTCTTGGAGAAGAGTCTAGTTGAGATGTGCAACCAAGTATTATGCAGTTGGATTATGCACGATCCTCAGAAAATGAATGCCAGTCGGACACCAGAGGACTAACCGGCTCATCAGCACAAAGTACATCAAAATGAACAAGACAACTGTCCGTTCATAACCAGATGGGGTTTATAGTAAAGGAACAGTGCAGTCTTTTGCTATATCTTCTCTGTTTCTACAGTCATAAGACGTAAGGCATGCGGTCATGAGAGTTGCATTTGTACATTCTACCCAACAACAACCCCGGCTGTAAAACCTTTTTTTTTTTTACACAATCCTAATCTATCAGTGTTCTCTTAAACAAGCAATTTAACCTTTGATCGTTGCATGAGAAATCTGTGATTTAGTGTGATTGATTTGGATGAAATGAGCATTTTTAAAATGACAGGCAATGAAGAACTGCCATTAGAATTGTAAACAGAAAAAGGTCTTTCAGGTAAATTTTCTTTAGAAAATCACCCTTATCACAAGCATGTTAATTCTCATCAGATGCCTGTTTTACAGTTTAAGTCCAGTGACATTTTAGTATTATTATTTATATACCATTGTATTATTTTTGTTAACTTTTATTTTATATATGAAGTAATTTTGTTTGTCATTCATTTCACAGTTTTTTAATATTTCTATTTATTTATTTCAATTTTAGTTTGTTTAGTTAAATGAACACTCAGACTTTTTGGGACTTAAGCTTATTCACCATATCCCCCAGAGTTAGATAAGTCCATACATACCTTTTTCATCTCCGTGCGTGCTGTAACTCTGTCTAACGCACCCACCGCTAGCCTAGCTTAGCACAAAGACTGGATGTAAATGGATACAGCTAGCATCCTAATCCCAAATAAGTGACAAAATAAACCAAACATTTTCCTATTTACATGTTGTGATTTGTATAGTCACAGAGTGTACAAATAACAAGGTCATATCAGACACAGACATATTTTAACCGTATAAATATTGGGAACTATATTATAAGGCGAAGCACTGCTACTCGGGCGGCGTGATTACCGCAGCACCTGAGACGCACCGAAATAGGAAAATGTTTGCTTACTTATTTGGGATTAGTATGCTAGCTGTATCCATTTACATCCAGTCTTTGTGCTAAGCTAGGCTAGCAGTGGGTGGGTCAGACAGTTACAGCACGCACAGAGATGAAAAAGGTATGTATGGACTTATCTAACTATGGGGGATATGCTGAATAAGCTAAAGTCCCTAAAAGTCGGAGAGTTCCTTATAGGGTTTTTTTCAGTTCTAATATCTAATACCGTATTTATATCTTCTTATATTTCAGCTTTATTTCAATTAATGAAAACCATTATTAAGTTTAGTTGATAAAACTGAAATGAGTCTCTAGCAAGTGGAAGACTGGACTGGAAGAATTATCATTCCCTTGTTTTGTTCCAAAACTGTATGAATATCTTTTATACTGTGGAACACAAAAGAAAATATTTTGAAAAATGTTTCAGACCCCACTGACTTTTTGACAGTTAAAAACTTAAAACACGCTAGCAAATCTCATCTTGCAGACATAATGCTCCTCCTACCCATATCTAGGCTACTACTTTGTATGACTAATGGGATTGAGGAAGGTTAATTAGGAAAAGCTCTTCCAGCTTTATCCCGGGCCTCAGCATCTGACCTCCTTTCATTGAAGGGTTAATATGTTGGTCATCCACAGCAAGGCCCTGTGATGACTGGCTTTGATTTCCACTCTTTGAGGACACAAGTGTGGAAGGGCCCACAGGGTCGCACACAAAGACCTTTCCGGCCCCTCTATATCGTAATAACCCTGTGTGATTTCTCAACAGACAAGAGCCGCCCTTGACGGTTGCACTCAGTCCGAGGAATGCTGGAGTGAGAGACAGTATCAGGCCTGTGCGGACCCATCAAGCTCGCAAGCTGCAGAAGAGAGAAGCCTTTGTCTATTTGGCCATGAGTATTTATAGATGTAAGCCATGTGTATAAGGAACTGGAGGATCCCCCCGCCCCACACACACACACACACACTCCCACCTTTAGGAGTTTGAATGAAGTCTTGACTTGCATCAAAACATATTGTCATATATCAGCCAAAGTGCCATGATCTTACACTACTGATCAAAAATTCGGGGTCAGAAAATGTATAATGAGCATAAGAGACTTCTTTCAAAAACATTTTTAAAATGTTACCAACCTTAAACTTTTGATCGATAGTGTGTGGCATTAAATGATTCATATCAAGGTTAAAGAGCACACAGATCCTATATGTTTTCACCACCTTCATGTCTAAACTCTACTCACAAGAAACAATTATGCAAAAAAGGGCATATCCAAATCCCACCATGACTAAAAACAGCAACAAGTAGCTGATGGGCTGTTTTTTCCTGGCATCCATGCAAACAAACTCAGAGTTGAACACATTCTCAAGCGGATTTCCTGCATGAGAGGCAAGGAAGTCTTCTTTCAGATCATGAATAGCCATCGTGCCGAACTGGCCTTCAACCAGCTCAAGAACAGCAGGATGAAGGAGCTGATAGCTGGGTCAATGGAAAGTTAGGGACATGAAAAATACAGGATGAGAGATATTTTTTATAGATTTTGCAACACTGACTGTGAATAGTCTAGCACTTTTGATTCAATATAGTTAGGAGGTGTTAAAATGAACTGTCTGTTATATATATTTTTCTTGCACTGGGCCTTATGGTTAATTCCACTAATTGTTTTTTTATAAGTGTAGTATACATTTAAGATCGTATCCATAATAGACAAAGATGCATTTAAAAGTTAATGCATTTTTAGAAAATCATTAACTTTTACTTACTGTACAAAATCGTGACAACAGGATTGGCTATTCAAGACTGTCCCCTATTGAAGGGTTCACATGCTGAAAGGATGATGATGTCATTATGATGTCATTATGCTTTTCATGGAATTGTGCATCTTTTTCATAGAGGGGAGTTATGATGGTATAACAAGATTGACACATGTCTTGAGGACATAATAATACATTTTAATAGTTTAATAAATGCCACATCCACTAAAATCCATATTAAAATGGTAATAATTGAAAATGCCTTTATGACATATTAGTTAATGATATGAAATCATTGTTTACATTTATAGTCATTAAGGAGGAGGAAACATAAATTTCGTGTCGTTCACATAAATTTGACACATGACTTTATTCAATCATTAAGATATTACCCATCTATTGCATCACCAACAAAACTGTGCAATTGTGTTGATGAGTTTTCCTTTTTATCCCGATAAATGAGAGAATTGTGTAGCCTAATAACATCTGATTCACCTTACAGCAGGTACACAGAAATGACTTGCTAATGTTAAAAAGTTAAAATAGGCTATTCCATTACCGTTTAACTTATTTCGAGGACTGTAACTGTAAGGCTTTTCGGATGAATAAAATGTCAGACTTACAAGTGGAATCGGTGATCTCCATGACGAAGAGAGCGCTTTTCGGAGTAGGCTACTCCGTTTTCAGGCTTCAGAAGACCCTCGCTGTAATGTACACCCGCATCTTATGCAGCGCGCGCGTGTGGCCAACACTACACTTTTGACAGGGGCGCGTGTAGTAGACCTCTCCAAATCACTACTAATCCGAACGGGTCCTAGTGCTCGTCAGGTAGTTAACGTCCCTGTACTGGCAAACAACGACATCCAGCTGGTCTTTGGTCTTTTTGTGTCCTAAAAAACACACACAAAATGTAAAGAGGACTGTCATATAAAATTGGGTTAGGGCTAAGGGTAAAATGCAATCATCCAGATTCCATAGTGGTTTGGATGTAACATCAACAAACAACATGGATAGTGGCTGATGCTAAATATTATTAGCACCCTCCAGAGGTAGAGGTCTTTATACAAATTCAAATCACGTAATTGCCACTACATTTATGGCTAGCATAGCCTACACGAGTGAAACAAATGTCTGAAATTTGGAAAACTATGCAGAATATGCTAATGTAAGCGAATTTAGTAACACTTTATTTATTTTACATGCAAGTACTAGCTAATCACAATAAAGTACGCATAATTGGCTTTCGTTCATTTTTTTGTGGTTGTGACCATCATACAAAATGCACCATATAATAAAATGTTGAAAAACTTTAGGCCCATTTGAACATGCTACTTCATTAAAGGTTTATATATTGAAATGTAACAAATCTTAACTAAAATATAACACAATATAAAATAAAACTTATTTCACTTACGTAGCTAGGCCTACTAGATTAACTAAAACCAAAACTGAATAAAAAAAACTATTAAGCCTACAAAACTGACAAAAATAACATTTTGTTTATGCTCCGCATCGTAGGCTACTGTTAGAGATAATAATTGAAGGTTCAATTCTGTATTATGTATAAGTTTTGTGTATTGTGTATTTTAAAAATGCCATATTGTGTACATTTTGTACTGTGAACGTTCTGTATTATGTAGCCAACCGTGTATATTTGTATTTTGTATATTTTATGTAGGCCTAGCTGTCATGTCTGTCACTGTAGAGTTGCCTATATGTACCCAAGACTTTCACTACACTAAATAAAACTGGTTTAAAACTTAAGGGGTAAAATAAAGATATATGTTTTTGATCCATGTAGGCTATTTTTTTTATACGTTAACATGTTTTAAAGCAGGATACTAGTAGTTGGGTAGTAGTAAGAAAATTCATCCATAAACATTTTCTACTCACGTAACTTAGCTGCCAAAACACTGAAATCGAAGAAAGGCATATGCTCAACTTCAAAACGTGTAAAGTGTACTAATACTTTTTAAAGTGTAAGAAAATGTTTGTTTTTGGCAATCTGAGCATTTTTTTTTATTAAAATCCAGACATTTCTATTCTAATCAATCCACACCTTTTCCCAGTCTCTCCTTCTGTTATGAAATTTTATGGAATCCTAAAGAGCCCACCCCCCTCACAGTCTTCTCAAATCTTATAGGTCAATCGCCTGTCAGTCATCATAAAAACTAACTTCTATTGGCTAGCAGGGTGATGTAGGGTGGGTCATGAAGTACGTCTCCCAAACTGCTGCACACACATATCATCGCATCGGGGAGAAACGCAGGATTTCCTGTGGTGTTGCTGAACTGGATACATTCAAGTTTTAGATTCGCAGAAGTATCTAGCCCAATTTTAACCTCCATCGATTTAATGTCTTAATCAAAACCATCTCATTCGTACGTGCCATAGACTACACCTCGACGTTGTTAGTCTGAAAAAAGTCGTCAAAAATGTCCGAACCCACAGTGGCCGATACTCGCCGGTTAAACTCCAAGCCGCAGGACCTGACGGACGCCTACGGCCCTCCCAGCAACTTTCTGGAAATCGACGTGTACGACCCGCAGACTATAGGAGTCGGCCGCAATCGCTTCACCACCTATGAAGTCCGGATGAGGGTAGGCTGGCCAGTGAATGAATGTGATTGTGTGTGTGACTGTCTCAGAGAGGCTGCGGCTCGGTTCGGCCTAGTTAGCCTGCGCGCTAACATGCTAACTAACACCTCATTCGACGAGAGAAAGTCTTACCCTCGTCTGTTTTTTAAAAACATGGCTTAATTTTATGAATTGCCAGGTTTAGATCTAATAGAACAAAGTTTTTTTTACTTATGAAAACCAGCTGGATTTAAGCAATTTGGACGGTTGAGATTGAGCTAATTTAGCTGTTGTTGTTATGTTAACGTCAACCATCAACAACCGATTTGGTTATCTTGCATCTTAGCCATTAAGATAAACGTGGATGCTTTACTATTACAAATATATTATTTTATCAGATCAATAATGTCTTTCAAACTATGTTAGGTGTATTCGAGAATCCCTTGCATCATCGCTTAACGTTACACACATACATACATTTATACACGCATATACATGCATATATACACACAATCATGTGACTTATTATGCTTTCTCCTTTGAAATCCAGACAAATCTTCCGATTTTTAAACTGAAGGACTCGTGTGTCAGACGAAGATACAGCGACTTCGAGTGGCTGAAGAATGAGCTGGAAAGAGACAGCAAGGTATGATATCCTGCAGAAAACATCTTGCATCAAAAAATACACGTACTGAACAAATGGTTGTCTTTACAGTGCAGAACATAAAAAAATCATGTTCTGTACAGAAATAAAAATATTTTGCGTAATGAAAAAGCTTTGAGAGACTTTATGTAGACACTGTAAAACCCCATATTTTAATGCCAGAAAAGTCTATTTTTAATGGATCAGACTTAACCTTTAGACTACATATTAATAAAATTGTATGTAAAAAAAGCTTTTTATATCATATTCGATACATCGGTCTTTTATGGATCATAGTGTTATATAGGACAATATAGAGTTCACACTCGAGAGACAAAATATTCAGAGCCCCAAATTGAGCAAAAATATGCAATTTTGTGCAGTTGCTGATATTTGTATGGTCATTGGTCAAAAAAGTGAGATGAAATTCTGCTAGCTTGTAATGTAAATCAATGATATATTTATAACTTTGAAGTAGACTACTTGCATATAAACGTCAGTTGTTATGCTATATCTCTCATTAATATGTCTTAGTAAGATGATATTTAAATGCTAAGGGCCAGATTTACTAAACTGGGTAAATTATAAATAAATATAATTTCATGATTCATTTACATACTCTCCTCCTATAAATTGTGTGTCTGAAAGGGAAACTCCTACAAATGCATATACAATAAGTTCAGCCGCTAAAATAACCCTGTCTACGACTTTCAGCGTTAAATATATAATATATAGACGTATTTATAGAAATATTTAGACTTTATGTATGTAAATGTCTTTTACTTACTAAGTATAAATCAGAAGGCATGTAGAAGATTGTGTTCTACAGGTTTTTCAGCAACGCTTTAATCATTTTGAGCCATTAGAAATGAATTTATATATTTTTTAAATGTATGAAAATATCTCCTAGATTGTTGTGCCACCATTGCCTGGAAAGGCATTGAAGAGACAGCTCCCCTTCCGTGGAGATGAGGGTATTTTTGAGGAGTCCTTCATTGAGGAGAGACGATCTGGGCTTGAACAGTTCATCAACAGGTTGGCCATCGAAATGATGCACAACGGACACTGCTAAATTATAAAAGTACAAGACGCCAGTTACTAATATTTGAGGGTCTGAAATAATTACACAAATTTATTATAATTGTTCCTTTTTTTTCCTCTTCATTTTCTGTTAAAGAGGCTTTTGATGGATTTCATACATTCATATTTTGCTCGTGTTCCCCTTCAGAATTGCAGGTCATCCTTTGGCCCAGAACGAACGCTGTCTTCACATGTTCCTGCAGGATGAAAGTATTGACCGGAACTACATTCCCGGAAAAGTACGGCAGTAGGGTTTTCCAAACTGGGAGGGTCTTCTTTCTTCAGTTGTCAGCTTCTAACTATCTGCAAACAGTGCAGAGTAACGGTTATTTTTACACCGAGCAAAATCTAGAAGCCTGATGAACCGTGCAGTACTTGGTTTTATTTAACAGATCATGTTTTGTACATGTTTCTGAGAGTTTCTCTTTACTCGCGCACACTTGTATTTATTTTACATCTATACAATGTACTTGTTTGTGTGTGTGCACGTATAAAATGATATAACTTTACGTTAAGCTGTAGCACTGTAAATCAAAGAGGGTTGGCTCATATATTTGTCCTCTCTAGCGACTGTTGATAGAACATGTGCTTTTTGATTTCGAAGAGTCGAGGTGTCATTCCAAATAGCGTAAATGCTTAAAACAACATTTAAGGAGTAGTTCACTTTAAAAAAAAAAAATACTGATCATTTACTCACCCCCATGTCATCCAAGATGTCTGTCTTTCTTTCTTCAGTCGAAAAGAAATTAAGGTTTTTGATGAAAACATTCCCGGATTTTTCTCCATATAATGGACTTTAATGGGAACCAAACGGTTCAAGGTCCAAGTGCAAACTGTTGAAAGGGCTTTAAACGATTCCAGACGATGAATAAGGGTCTTATCAAGCGAAACGATCGCTCATTTAAAAAAAAACGAACCAAGTTTGAGTTTTATAAGCTCAAATGGTCGCCTTGCTCTGTTCTGTGATGCGCGTTCGTGACTCTCCTGTTTGAACTCATTCATCAAAATGAACAAATCTTTTTCCAAGTCAATTCGTTCATTTCGTTCATTGAATGAACCAAATGACATGAAAAAAGATTTGTTCATTTTGATGAACGAGTTTGAACAGGAGAGTCACGAACGCTCATCACAGACCATTTGAGCTTATAAAACTTAAACTTTGTTAATTTTTTTTTTTTTAAATGAGTGATTGTTTCGCTTGATGAGACCCTTATTCATCGTCTGGGATCATTTAAAGCCCTTTGAACAGTTTGCAATGAAACTGTCTTTTGGACCTTGAACCGTTTGGTTCCCATTAAAGTCCATCATTTGGAGAAAATCCTGGAATGTTTTCATCAAAAACCTTAATTTCTTTTCGACTGAAGAAAGAAAGACATGGACATCTTGGATGGCATAGGGGTGAGTAAATTATCAGCAAAAGTTTTTTTTTTTTTTAAAGTGAACTACTCCTTTAAAGGAGCAACGAAGAGCTGGATATTTGTAGCAGATCAGAAAAATGGTCATAAATATAAAGCATTACGCTGTTTACACAAAGCAGCAAGCTCAGAAAATGTCCTGGTGGCGTGTTTTAAATTAGTATTGTTAAGTCATACTTGTTTTTGTAGTCACATGACCATCAGCAGGACTGTAAAGTACTAGTCAGTATTCAGAATCAAAACCGGAACTTGGTGATTTTGCTCCCTTAACCGTCCGATCCGTCTTTTGAATATAATTTGAATGGCCATGTTGTACGAGCATGTTGCTTTTCAATCTGATTAACTCTGTGAACGGACTTCAATGTTGTTCAGACAAGTGGATAATCAAGAAATTGGAGCCTTTTTATTCCTATTTTATGTGACAAGATTTGGTTCTGAGACTGTTTTTGAAGATTTATGCTTTTGTTCACAAAAGTTTTGGTGTTAGTAAAGAAATTAGTTCAAGTATATATTATTATACCCAATAATAGGCATTTAGGAGTTGGAAGAGGTACTATGTTCTAAAAACTGCTGTTGGGTTGAACTACTGTAATATTCCCTTCTTTTTAGACAATAATATGTCGTTTACTTGGGAAAACTCGAAATAAGTGCATGAGACCTGTGCACGTTTAACTCCAGGATGCGTTCTGAACATGTCGATCATGTGAAAGATTCAAAAACAGCTCTCTAAGAGAGGACAAAATGTGTGCCGACTGTGGAAAAGTTGTCCTGCCAAAGTTTAGTCATTTTGCTCCGAATGACTCTATATTTAAGTTATCTTCTGTGTTCATCGATTTGTGCCTGTGACGTTTGTCTGTAAATAAAGTAAAACAAAATAGAGAACACCGGCTGGAGATTTTATAACACCAAAACATTTTTTTCCCCCCCTTACTCTGTTTATTCTCTTCCATTTTAGGTGTGAATAAAGTAAGTTTTGTTTTTTACTCTCAGAATGTTGTCACTGATGTGGGGGAAACAACGTCTGCATGAATGCTAATGATCAAATTTGTTATATTGCAGGGAAATTGCTGTCATACTTACAAAACTCACTTTAATGTCGTCTTAAATCTTGTCGCTTTGCTAATTTTGTTTTGCATCTGCTTGTCATGTCCTGACCAGTAAAACTGCTGTTGGCTGCATGTCTTGATTTGCATGCTTTGTGTTGTAAATTCCGGGTTTACACACACAACACTCGGACTGTTATTAAATTGATAGTTCACCTAAAAATTAAAATTCTCCTCATTAATTACTCACCCTCATGTCGTTCCAAAATAAAGATATTTTTGATGAAATCTCAGAGCTTTCTGACCCTCTATAGACTGCAATGTTATTAGCACTTTCAAGGCTTAGAAATGTAGTAAAAACATTGTCCATGTGACTACAGTGCTTTAACCTTAATGATATGAAGTGAAAGCGAGTTCATCAAAAATATCTTCATTTGTTTTCTGAATATGAATGGTCTTAAAGGGATGGTTCACTTTGAAATTAATTAATTTTTGGTATGTTTAAGCTTATCTTATCCAAGATGTAGGTGTCTTTGTTTCCGCAGTAGTTTTAATTTTGATATTTTAGGTCAAACCGTTCTTGTCTATCAGTCATATAATGGAGGTCTATGGTCACCACCTCAAAGAGCATGCACAGAGAAGTCCAAATTAAACATGATTTAATGACTCGTAAATGTAAGTACACATTGATGGCTTACTGAGAGCGGTTTGTGTGCGAAAACAAACAGTATTTAAATCGTTTTTACCCACAAAGCACCCGTGCCTTAAGATCACTTGAACGTGGCTGTGGTTACAAGGGTTAAAAACGATATAAATCCTGTTCGTTTTCTCACACAAACCGCTCGTTTCGTGTCTTAGGCCATCAATGTGTACTTACATTTACGAGTCATTAAATCATATTTAATTTGGACTTCTCTGTGCATGCTCTTTGAGGTGGTGACCATAGACCTCCATTATATGACTGACAGACAAGAACGGTTTGACCTTAAAATATCAAAATTGAAAACTACTGTGGAAACAAAGACACCTACATCTTGGATGCCCTTGAGGTAAGCTAAAACATACCCAAAAAAGCGAACTATCCCTTTAAGGGTGAACTAATCCTTTAACGTTATCCAATCAAGTGTTTGTCCAGAATAATAGAACGAAAGAGGCACCATAGTTTGCACTAAGTGCATTTGTTCTGTCAAGATCTCTAACCGTGTTCATGTCTTTTGGCCTGTGATCCAAAGGTTTTGGTAAACCCCCTCCCTGTCCTGGACCCATCTGCTCTACCAGCTCTTTTCTGCACATCAGTCAAAGCCTTTCACAGCTGCTGTCCATGATACCCTGTACATATTTCTGTTCTCGGATAGAACTTAACTACAACATCTATTTCTCCCTGAGGATGAACTCAACTTTATGCTGTATTTAAACCTCATGCACTCATTTTGTGGAAACATGCTCTTTTTTTTTTTTTTTTGCCTGATTTTTAAACAAATATGTTACTTTAAAAATAGTATTGTGTGTATTCTGATTTAAACCTTTCAGGCCACCCGCCCATTTTTCTCTTTAGTAAATAAATAAAAAGGAGATTTTGGTCAGGCCGCTTTGACATTCCTCAGTGTATTCTAAATTAAAAGTCTAATGAGATTCATTTGATTTAAAGCAACAGCTTCGATCCTAAAGACGAGTGACATCACGTTGAGTAGTTCCATCTAAAATCCAGAGAACAATTTTTATCAAACTAACTCGCCAAATGTAGCACTTAAGAAACTAAAACTGGGATTGGCTCTCGACAACGTCTTCCTTTACATTCCATATATCATTTGTATCATTTTGATTAAATATGTTATAATAACAAGGCTTTTGCAACAATTTGAATTGTATTTTCCTTTGTTTATTACAGTGTAACGAGTCAAGCTTTGGGAATGTATATATTCAATCACTGTGAAAAAACTGAATTTCATTATGACAAAATGTGTTACATCTGCTGTTATGTTTTATATATGCCATCTCTCAAAATGAATTGTTTTATTTTCTGGCTCTTTCCATTCTGGTTATTTTCAGGACTGTGTGTAAAGAAAAGGGCACTAATTGATTTTTAAACCGACAGCCATCCTTTCTACCCATGAATAAACGCTATCTGTCTCATTCAATGGATTCTCTCATTCTGTTCGATTAAGCCATTTATATTTTATAGTTAATCGAATGTAAATCTTATAGTTTGTAATTGTAAATACATATATATGTGTGTATAATATATGTGCATCCACATCTCGACATATTTGTAAGTTCGTTTTAATATTGCAATTCAATGAACGGATCAAAAAGGCTGTTGTTTTCTTGAATAACCACGAGGTGGCAGCGCTGCAGAAAGATGTTGTATAAATGAGAAATTACTCATCAATCAGTATCATTCCAGAATATAAACATGCACGGTTATATTTTTAATTACACTAAATTAATATTTTCAGTTATATTACCGTTCAAAATTTGTAATGAACAAATATATTATTTATAAATTAATTAATGATAATATTTTTTTAAGTATTTTATTGGGGCTGCATTTATTTGATCAGAAATAAAACAGTAATATTCTGAAATATTAATACAATTTTAAAAGAACTGTTTTCATTATTATTGTGACAGTAAAGCTGTAGTTTTAAGTGTGATGCTTAACGTGATACTTTTTTCAGATTCTTTACAGAAAGTTATCATAGAACAGAATAGCGTTTATTTGAAACAGGAAACTTTTGCACCACTATAAATGTCATACCGTCAATTTTGATCAATTAAGTTGCATGTCCATCCACATTGAATATGTGAATAATTACAGAAGAATTATGTGACACTGAAGACTGCAATGCTACTGAAAATATACATATGAACATACATAGAAAAAAAGTTCCTTTTAAAATTAAATAATATTTCACAATAGGGCCTATTTCTGTTTTTACAGTATTTTTATGTAATTAAAAAAACGATTTTTTTTTTTCAAAGACTTTTTTTTTTAATTAATAAGAATTAATAATTGGGAAAAAATTATTCCAAAGTTTTCACCTGCGGTGTTGTGCTAATGAAATAATAATAAATAAAAAAAATCACAGAAATCTGTTCTGGGTGTGCCCGGGGTGCCCAGTTTATTTTAAGACCCTTCAGGCCCGCTTGCCTTTGTGTGAATTGCTCTGATCAGTCTGAGACGAGTCTGGATCATTTTTTACAGTCTATGGCAGTCATTCCCAAAGGCGGGGTCCCGACCCACAAGTGGGTCGCGGGAGATTTTGTATGGGTCGCCAAGTCGAGCACTATTTTTCAGTTTTCTATAGGCTACTATCTAGATCAGGGCTATTCAATTGGCGGCCCGCGGAAGTGCGGCCCGCCAATCATCTCCATACGGCCGAGGGCACCCCAACCTCCCGCCTCCTATTTTCTGGTGGTGCGGCTTTTTAAATTGGTTAGATACGCGCGTGGCCGCAGTGGCGCGTGCAGCTGGGCGACTATCCGCACTGTGTGTGTGTACCATCATGAGCGCTCCGACTGACCTGAGAGAAAAGTTTACAGTCCGAATATTTCAGCAGTTCTTATGTGTGTCCCGTATTTCTGTCGACTGAACCAGCGATATTAATCATTCGTTGGTTTGGTTATTTCCTTTCCATGAATTGGCCAAACGCGCGTGCATAACGGTCTGAAACGATTCGGATTTGTCCACCTGAAGCGGTTTCTCGGTCAGTAACAACAAATAGAGAACAACATAGCGCTGGTTTCAGTCGTTTCACTAGTTTACTTTGAACTAGGCAGCACGGTCCAGTGGATAACGAAACGCAAAGCTTAAAGGAGTTGTGTTTACTCCCGGTCCCGGACACTATTATTAAACAGCGTTGCGACATCCAGTAAGAAGCGTTTCAATCGGACACTCCTCTCTCTTACAAACTACAAATCACTCAATGATTTTAACTAGTTTTAAATCGGATGAAACAGCCTTAACATTCCCAACACTACTGATGAGGTAAATAGCAGAAACATGAACAAAATTAGAAGACTAAATGCCCTAACCACCACCATTACAAACATGTACCATGTAATAGCCTATGAATGTAATAATTTACCATGGTTTGGGCATAAATGTGGAATATTTGAATAGCCTACTATGTTATAGTCATTTATATTGCATAGATTTATTAAGGGGGTAGAGAAATAGGCCTATATAATTAATTGTGTGTATAGTTTTTTTTTTGTTTGGTTTTTGCCTGTTTAGGCATTTTTTATACAGTGGTAGTGAGTCATGCATGGTTACAAAGTCTCACTGTCAGGATATTTTAATTTAAGCCTATAATAATTATTATAGTAAATTGTGTACACTGTAATGCTGAGAATATGAAAACAGTGAGATGCCCCGTCAACTCTTCCTTTCTCATTTCACCTCTGCATTTCGCTTATTGTCAACAACAGGTTAATAAAAAAAATTGTCCTTTGTCAAATATCTGTATCTCTTTTAAATAGTTAACTGGAAGCTTAACTGACCTTAAAAATGGTCATACATAATTTGTTAATGCATAAATTCTCTCCGTGGTATATGAACTAAATGGGCCTAATGTTTATTGGGTCACAAGGATTTATCGACTTTAAAATGTGGGTCCCCAGAAAAAAAGTTTGGTAAACACTGGTCTATGGTCTGGATTAGACATGGGGGAGGGAAAGTGTTATCGAGCCAGCAGGTAAAGTCTACCTAAATGAGCCGGTCATGTAAGCTGTGTAAGCGCTGCTTGAATGTGGATAAACTGACACCATTACAACTGGTAGAAGAAGCGTGCTGAGAGGATAATTATGTTCCTCATGTCATTTAGATTTTGGATATATTCGCTAATAGGCGGTGTGAGTCACATGGACAAACAAGCTGAATGAATGAATTAATTAATTAATTAATTTTATTTATTTAATTAATTTATTTGATTTCGAGCAATATCGGTAAAGGAAGTCAGACACGGACTGTTACATTGAAAAAAAAAGAAAAGAAAAAAACCAAGAAAGAAAAACAAAGGCTACTTCCTTAGACTCCAAGGTCCTGTATTACTTTGATTTGAGGAAAAAGTGGACTTGCATGTTCAAGATATTCAGCCCAAGATATTTAAGTACGGTAGAATCAGGGAACAGAACAAGGTACGGAATGTATTGTAGGAATAAAGGACATTTTGGAGACTTCCAAAAGGTTTCTGTGTCCGATGTGAGTTTTCCAAGTTAATTATTCTCTATTGTTACGCTTAAAAATGTTATTTCAGAAACATTGTCGATTTGTAGACCATCTATCTCAATCATCTTTTTCCTATTTTTTTTTATATGATTGCCAAATAATATGGCTATAATTTGATTAAAGTTTAAAGATAAATTTATATCTATCATTCCATTTTTTAAATATCCCTTAGTTCAGTATTTACTACACCAACCTTATCATAAGTGTCATCACAGTAGAAAATGTTGGTGTCATCTGCAAACAAAACACACTTGATATTGACCCCTGGGGGACACCACACGAAATTACACTATAGTTCGATGAGAATGTGAGAACCTACCCATCTGCACATATTGCATTCTGTCACTTAAAGGGATACTCCACTTTTTTTGGAAATAGGCCTATATGGAAGTCAATGGGACCAGAAACGTTCTAGTTACTGATATTCTTCTAAATATCAGAAAATCGGCTGAATGGACTCGAAAATAGTAAAACCTAACTGTTTAACTCTGGGGGAGTTGTAAAATGAGCCTATTTCCAAAAAAGTGAAGTATCCCTTTAAGTAACTTTTTACCCTTTCCAGCCACCCCTCCCTCATATCCCACAGGCTACCTTTCTTGTTTCTTAGTATTGTTTCTTAAATTTTTTATTGTCCAGTGCGTTTGATAACTTTTCTATTGCATCAATTAAAGCCATGTAGATCTAGATGTAGTTTAAGTTTTCACTGTAAACTTTTGATTATTTTAAGTAATAGTATTTTATTGTAATAGCCCATTGTACTTTATGAATTAGGCTGTAATGGAATGCTTAGGCTTAATCCTTTATTTACAGTCATTTTGTTCTCACTTTGTAAAAAGAGAGCTATCACTAGGCCTAACACCCATTCTCACAAACACCGCAAAGGATATCCATGAAGTCACACTTTTAATAGACTTCATCTAACTGAAGTAGGAGCAGTTTGGAAACGAGTTTGTGCATAACGCATGACTGGCGCATTAGTCCATGAAGTGGAAGCTAAATGAGATTTTTTGATGCCTACTCAAACTGACCGAAGTGAAAGCCCACAATGCTTTCTTTGATGCACAGACTTTAACCCTCTCTATGAAAACATGCTAAAAGGAGCAGCCAAATGGACAGAAGTGAGATTACAAGTGCTTTGTTAACTCTGAAACTGCATGAGATCACAGAATACAAGGCTGTGACCTGCTTTCCACCGGTTACCATTGTTTTATGACGGTTCAGCCAACTTGACGGGATGGAAAAAGATTAAACGAGAATCGCGGATATGCACCAGACATTTTGTCTGGACGGGAACCAACAATGTTTACTCTTAATAAAAGGTAGATCCACATGTTTCCTGAACATGCACGCTATCAATTCGGCTCTCAAAAGAGGGGGGTGAGTGGTCCAAGTCCAAGTCCAACCCTACGAGGTCCAAGTTCATTTCTTGGAAAAGTTTCTGATTAAGTCTATGTTTCAGCGGATAATGGGCCCCCTGCTTAGGAGAGCAATCTGAACTTTACCAAGGCCGACGGGAGGAGATTTATTTTACAACAACAGAGCCTCCTCATACAGCAACCACACCACAGAAAGACATCCCACATTTAAGTTTATTTTATTTAACGGCAAAGCTAAAGCTAAACTCTTCCCATGGGATTACCTAATGTCTCTTCATGTCAGAACCTTCTGATTTTCTCCATAAATAAAAAGAAATATATTGCTATGGAAATAAAAAGAGTAGCCTATATATACTAGTGCACACAAGGTTGATTTGTACACTAATGAGGTTATGCTCAAGGACACTGAAGCCATTCTCATTTTGGTATTTAGGTATTTGGGTAATGTCTAGTTTACACTGAGTCCATAAATTACACTTGGACTGGGACAGACCCTGAAACTTGCCACCTAATAATGACAATTACATTCAGCCGCAGCTTTGAAGCAACTATATAAAATCACCTAAGATTAGATTAAACTTGTCATGCATGAGTCAGAGGCTCTGTAAATAAAGGTGAATCTGATTTTAGTTGCTTCAAAGCTGGAGCTAAATTGAATCGACAAGTTTCAGGGTGTGTCCTGGAGCCGGGAGCTGCAAAGAAGTAGTTTAGAGAAAACAATTTAAAACTAACAAACAAACACAAATAAAAAATGATAAAAATAAAATTAAAGGAGTAGTTCCGTTTTGGAAAAAAACTTTTGCTGATAATTTACTCACCCCCATGTCATCCAAGATGTCCATCCATGTCTTTCTTTCTTCAGTTTTGGATGAAAACATTCCAGGATTTTCTCCATATAATGGACTTCATTGGGAACCAAACGGTTCAAGGTCCAAATGAGAGTTTCAGTGCAGCTTCAAAAGGTTTTAAACGACACCAGACGATGAATAAGGGTCTTATCTAGTGAAACCATTGGTCATTTAAAAATAAATAAAATAGTTTAAGTTTTATTAGCACAAATGCTTGCCTTGCTCTGTTCTGTGATGAGCATTTGTGACTCTCCTGTTCAAACTCGTTAATCAAAATGAACAAATCTTTTTTCGAGTCATGACTCGAAGGGTCCTAGACAAGACCCTTATTCATCGTCTGGTGTCGTTTAAATCCCTTTGAAGCTGCACTGAAACTCTCAGTTGGACCTTGAACCGTTTGGTTCCCAATGAAGTCCATTATATGGTGAAAATTGGAATGTTTTCATCAGAAACCTTAATTTCTTTTCAACTGAAGAAAGAAAGACGTGGACATCTTGGATGGATGATATGGGGGTGAGTAAATGATCAGCAAATGTTTTTTTAAAAGTGAACGACTCCTTTAAAGTTTATCTTTGACATGAACATTTTGTCCACTATGGGCATTGATCTTTTTTTTTTTTTTTTTTTTTTTTTGCATCAAAGTTAGTTACCAATAAAATCTTGACTGTCCCTTGTTTTTATCAGCAGGCCTACTTATTCATCAATACTTAGGCTACTGCTTTACTTTTACTCAAGTATGTTTTGGGAAGTTCTTTATTTACTAGTCATGTAATTGGGATGGATTTGTTGAGTTCTGATGGCTTAGCGTGTTTTACGTAGTTTTGACGATATGAAAGTGAATCATTTACTAAATACTATAGATTTTCACGTTGGTGGTGGGGGGACTTGCGAATGAATGGAAACCCTCTCAAACTCGAAGCTGATTGTACTTCAGCGGATGGCGACACGGTTTGTTTACCCTACGTCATCGGAAGCTGATTGGTCAGCGTCAAAACGTAAAGACTGAAGCTGAGGATGAAGAGTGATCACCCACACACGGTCAGCCAGACTAGGTAAATACAAGAAACTGAAGTAATCGGCACCGTCGCGTCAGAAACCAAGAGGTAACTTTTCTCTCTTCTGCATATAATATATATTGGCTTTTAATATAACAAATAAGACCGTTTCAGTCCATCTTTACTGCAGAATGTGCATTAGTGCACCGGTAAAATATACAGTATGATGCAATCGAACTAACAGTTACTGCATGAAATAATCTTCACAAATTAACCTACAGCACCGACATTAACGCGAGCCTATCAATATTTGCATTTATTAGACCGACGTTATATGGTAAAAAAAAAAAAATCTAACCTTATATATTTTAGAATGTAGGGTAACGTTATGGACTAGCTAGTGCACTATGCTAAACAAGAAACAGCTGATTTATGTATTTATAATTAATATATCATTTTACGAAATAAATGCAATTATGTTTGCTAATAAGGTTACTGTGTGCTACGGTTTCAGACTTTTATATTCTTCAAACGGTGCATTTTATTAACCATTCATTATTATATCGATTTTATAAAATTACATTTAATGACATACCACAAATTATATTCCCCATCTCTTATTCTATTATTGTGCAGGTTTATTATTTGAAGAAGTAAAACATGTGTGCCTTAGCGAGCTAAGAAGAACCATGGCATATCCACTGGCTCTGGGAAGAACGAACACCCCTAATTTAAATGTTCTTCAAATTGTCTGTTTAAATGTATTACATGCCTCGGGTTTGTTCCCTGCATTTGCTGTATTTTAGATTTGTTTCGTAAAACGTCGTGTTTTAGTCTCGAAGCGTCGTGTTTTCATTCATTCACTCGACACTTCCCGCTCATCATAGACGCACGTTACTGATGATGACCGGAAGTTGTAGTTGTATCTGTTGTAAGAGTTGCATCAGCCCAGAACTGACTGACTGGTACCAGTTCAGACTGGCCAGATCTCACATTTAACAATTATGCTGTTTGAATAATACGTCAGAAGGGTAGCTTATTCATCCCTCGACGTTAATTGCATTGTGTTTGTGTTGGCTATCTATAAAATAGTCTTATATATATTGTAATTTACTCTGCTAAACAAAATCCATTTTAAGGTAATTGCTGTGTTTTGGAACGTGCTGGTCTAATCTGCATCAGATTTTTTATATTTATTTTTTTTACAGCTTTTAAACGACTTTTTAGACTGCTATAACAGAAAACGTATTATGCATATTATGTATACAATTAAATAATATGCTAATTATCATTATTATTACTACATATTGACTACAAAAATAAAGATATATATATATAATGTATTAAATAATAATTTTAATATCTAGGATACTTGACCTGTAAACACCATTGTTTTCTGTTTAATGGACAGTGGTGTAGTCACATTGTTGGGTACTATTTTTTTAGTGATCAGCCAACATCGGTAGTCCTAATAGCACCAATACATTTTACGTCTATATATATTGTGTAGATAGAACCCGTCCTGATTATATATCATTTTAAAAATCATCAAAATGGTTACATAAATCAAAATTATTATGAAACAAAAGCCAAAAGCAATTATGTATAGATAGTAGTTCAGTATACTCTGCACTTCTTGGCTCATCTCTTGTATTCATTAAATTCATCTCTTATTATGGGCTCCATTTGAAGTTATCTGCATTGTTCACACAAGTACGAGGCATCTCTGCTCATTTTGGCTAAACAGAAGTGTATCCCTCTGCAAAACAAATAAGAGAGCACAACGCTGCATGACAGGGGTGCAAAAAAAAAGTTATTGGAGGGCCACAGCCTGGCAGAGTTTAGCAGCAGCCTTAATGAAACACCTGATCCATATCATCAAGTTTCTCAGGCTTATTTGGAAACCACAGGTATGTGTGTTGGAACTGAACTTCAGGGCTGTGGCCCTCCAGGAATTTAGTTTTGCACCCCTGCTGTATGATTTCTAGAGCTGATATGGGCTAATTTTATGAGCAGAGTGATGTACGCTTCATTATGATTGCATCATTTATGATTTCTAGGTATAATAAGATGCATTTCATATAATGTATGATGCAATGCCAGCTCGAGATTGCATCATTCATTGTTTTGCCTAAAAAGCAGGAACTGTCCAATCCCAGTAATAGATTTATTCATAGACCCATGCCGTTTTACACGAAGGGAAGACGCAGATGTTTCCCTGCTGTTTGGCCTCTTATTTACACTCTGGCCAAAGTGGAGATTTCTGATAATGCCGGTTATGGGTTGCCATGTCAACTGGGAGAAATATGATTTTAGGTTCTCAAACGTCTCATTATGCAGCAGAAAATGCTTAACGTCATGTGAGAGTCCTGTGTTTACATTTTGTTAATCATGGATGCTGTTAAGGTGGTACTCATTTTTACTTTAGTGCAAACTTGCGTTGTAGTCTAAAGCGACATTAAGTAACTCAACTTCACTGTCTGTCCGCACAAACCATAGACTGTAAAAGAAATGGACATAGCGACCCCATAAGACTTCAACGGAGAAAAGTGAAGCCCATTAGAAGCACTCACTTCCTGATGCCTGAGTGCACTGCGTAGGCTCAAACTGAACTTGACGACGTAGATGTGACGTTAGTAACCTGTCCGACAGGTGTAAGTCTTCTAGTAGCTGTGCCAAGACAAATCTGAATTGAAATCTGAAACAAATCCGTTGTTGAAATATTTTGTCCCGTTGATTTTATGGACTCTATCTATGGGCTTCTCCCTTGACTTTATACCTTCACGTCCCCTGATTGCCTCAGACAGTAAAAGATTGCCTCTCTACAGTGCGACAGAGAGTCCCGTGGTTATTATGACGCAATCATTAGCCTAAATTTACAAAAACAGCTTCTACGGCATAACGTAAGATATAAAGTAATAAATGAATGGGAGTCAATGGAATGCTAACAGCAAGTGATGGTCTGCTACAATGGCGGCCCCCAGAGGAAGCTTCGGCTTCCGGCTGATGGATTACCCCCTTGACGCAAACAAACCTTGCGCCATATTTGTTGTTTTGAAAGGAACAGGAAGTCGCTGGTGTTATTTGTTGTTGTCGATTCTGAGGATTCTAAATGGCTAGCATGGCTTTATCCTTCTCCCTACACTGCCGCCCATAGTTTTGGCATAGTTATGATGGCGCTCAATGGCGTATTTATGCGGGTTGATGTAAATGACAATATATATATAAATGATTAATCGCGATTAATCACATCCAAAATAAATGTTTGTGTTGTGCATTATGTATAATTATTTAATATATATAAATACATGTGTATACATGTGTATATATTTAGGAAATATTTTCATATATACACTGTATATAGATTTATATATAATTTATATTATATATAAATATAATATATTTCTATAATATATTTTTATATAAATAATATTTTTTTCTTAAATATACTTGCATGTGTATATATATATATATATATAAAATAATTATACTCAGTGCACCCACATATATTATTTAAACACAAACTTCTGTTTTGCATGCGATTAATCGCGATTAATCGTTTGACAGCCCTAGTTATTTTATGTTTAAGATAAAACAAACATCAAATTTCACATCATTAGCTGTTACATTCACATACAAGCCGATGAACAGTGTAGGAAAACTAATACTGGCTTTTGGATGTTGAAAATATCGATTCTTGGTCTTTGTGAATCGATTTTGAATTGACCACATTTTGAAAAAACGATAAGTTGAAAAATCAAATATTTTTGCCCAACCCTAGTAATGTGGGACTGGGTGGAAATGCACAGAGCGAAACAAAAACAGACATTCCGACATATTTCAAAGTAGAATAACTGGCTATTGTGCTTGCAAGTTGTTTAACTTACTCACACAAGATCACGACATTCGCTAACCATCCATCCAATCAATTCCTAATAGTGAAAACCTCAAGCTTGTTCAGTTTGATGAAGCATCTCTGGTATCTGTGAAGCTGTGTGATGGCATTAAGCCAGCTATGTGAGGTTCCCAGGTTCATTCACAGCGGCATGTGCCTAAAAAAGTCTGTTTCATAACCATGAACAGTTCAGTTCTCTCAAAGAATGAAGTTCTCATGCTGGTTTCTGCTCGTAATATGGCACCAGTGTCCAGTGGATCCTGTGGATCCTTCAACAGATTCGTAGTATCTTCTTCCTCAGCGGCATGTCTTGTTGTTTGACGTGAGAAGATATATATTCCCGTTCTGTGTTTATATGCACTGCATGTAGACTATGAAATGTCCATTTACCCACAGATATCAGTTCATGTTTATAGGTCTTATCAGTCTGCTAAATCAAATACAACGTTATTAGAGTGATCAAGAAGTAATACTGACCCTGATTTAGTAAGAACCTGAGCCTGGGAATGATTGTTCCTACAAGGATTTTGCAAATCCCATTATGGGGAGCAACATTAATAAGACTGAATAGGCATTTAATATCTTTCAGTGGTCAAAGGGATCATCAGTCATGTCACAAATGGTTTAGAGTATGTAATTGGCCAGTTTAATTTTTGGGGGGAAATTCTACTGATTTAACCTTAAATAGGGGTTAGTGGGCGGGTTTGTATTGAAAGTTCAGATTGGGCAAACACATTTACTGAGTTGTAGCAGGACAAATCCGTTCTGTGGAAAAGATAACAAAAACAACACCTAATGTAAACCAATAGAAGTCCTTACTCTCCTCCTGTTAAGAAGGTTAACCAGTTGGCGGGTCTTTATGTAAGCCTCTTAGAATCCAGTTGAGTATTTATTTTGAGAAAAGCCCAATGAGTCACTTCAAAACATCTACTTAACATCTCACTCATCAATGGGTTACATAAACCCTTAATAGACATAATGATGACTGCTGTTTCCTCATGAATGAGTCTGTGCATTCATTGAAGGGCTGTCAAACGATTAATCGCATCCAAAATAAATGAACTGTATATATATATATTATATATATAAATACACACACATGTTTGTATATATTTAAGAAATATTTAATGTATATACTGTATATAGATTTATATATAATTTATATTATATATAAATTAAGGCTGTCAAACGATTATTCGCATTCAAAATAAAAGTTTGTGTTCGCATAATATGTGGGTGCACTGTGTATAATTATTTTGTATATATATAAATACACTCACATGGATGTATATTTAAGAAAAAATATGATTTATGTATAAAATATTTATATGAATTATATATAAATCTATATACAGTATATTCATGAAAATATTTCTTAAATATACACAAGCATGTGTGTGTATTTATATATATATATATATATATATATATATATAAAATAATTATACACAGTGCACCCACAATATATTATGTAAACACAAACATTTACTTTGGATGCGATTAATCGCGATTAATCGTTTGACAGCCCTAATTAAATATAAATATCTTATATGTAAATAATATTTTTTCCTTAAATATACATGCGTATGTGTATTTATATACTATATATACAAAATAATTATACACAGTGCACCCACATATATTATGTAAACACAAACTTTTATTTTGTATGCGATTAATCGCGATTAATCGTTTGACAACCCTACAACATAAACTAGTCTAGCTTGCACTTCTAGTGTTCAAGCTAAAGTGGGCCAATGACATTATACTTTGTTTTGTTTTATTATCCCAGCTATTAATTTGTTAAGTTGCTTCCTTCAATTTTTAAGTACAATCAACTTGGATGTTTAAGTCTTTTCGAAATGTTCATAAATACATATATATATTTCATTATATATTTATTTATAAATATATTTCATTAACCCACGTCAAGTGTAGCCAAATCAGAATGTCACAATAAAATGTGTAGGTCTCGTTGGTGTGCCAGTTTCCTCAGGATAACAGACGTCATGGCATTCATGCATTTCTCATGGCCAGATCAAAAGCCTTACAGATTTAATTTCGCCTACGTGTCACCCATACCTCGTGGAGAGCACAAGAAAGAGATTAGCACTGCCGCCCTCGTTGTGGCCTATCATAGATGTGTGTGCACTGTACGGCCCGAAAAGTATCTCCTGCTGGGGATTTAGGGAATATTTTCAAGGCAACTGATATCGAAGCACACAAGGTCAACGCTCCAAGTTACCTGGTACAAAGGAAGACGATTCCAGACTGCTAGATATATCATTGCCACATTACTATGCTGTGAGTGTACGAATATTAGTTTCATGATAACAAAAAGCAGTGAGCAGTGAAAGAAAGCAGCCATTGTGTGCGTTGTGTAAGACCACAACTGTGGCTTAAAGTTCTGAGCTGTTGCCCGGACTGAGCTTGATTCAACCCGCTAAGAATCTTGCCAGCTGCTGTGCCAAGTGAAACAAACCACCTTACAGATAAAAAGAGTCTATTTCAGCCCGTCTATTGTACAGTGAATTACAGGGATGTTTTTGTTCCCCCACCTCCTCTGTCCTCTTTGTCAAACCTGTCTTTGATCCAGGACACCGGAGTCTTTGCGAGTATTTCCACAACTTTCATAAAGCCATTTTTAGCGATTTCATTGTTCTAGTTTTTTTTTTTATATAATTGTTGAGTAATTGATCTCTGCCGTGGGATAGGAAGTCGAATCATCATGGCAGTGTGTGTGAAATGTAAGATTGCGGTTGTGAACAGTTGCTTCATGTTCCAACTTGCTTCTGTTTCATTGCATCAGTGTTTGGTTTTGATAGCTGTTGTTACATCTCAAGGTTTTTTTTTTTGTGACCTTGTTCGTGCTTGTGTTTCCAAATCATTTCTGTTGGAGAATCACTGTAAACGTCAGCAGTGAGAACGATGACCTAGGTAAAGAACTGCGAGGAACGTCAACAGTGCACTACGGTACTGCTGCTGGCTCAGACATAAACATGACCGTGTAACATGATGAGCAAGCAGGCCTGCTTTGGAATCAGACAGCTCCGATAAGGAGTCGAGCGGGTCAATATGATACGGCTTCACACAGAACATTGTGGATCTTGTCGGTAGAGTGCAAAAGTCAGTTTTACATGTAGTTATAATTGAGCGACAGCAGGTTTTTGTGTAGTCGAGCTGAAGTCTAAAGCAGTGTTTCCCAACCCTGTTCCTGGCGGCGCACCAACACTGCGCGTATTCTTTTCACAATTCGCATACTAGAATTCTCGAAAATAGAATTAGTACGTCCCAAATCGTAGTATGTTGAAATGAGTGTTTCAAAGATACCCGGATGGTCTACTTTTTCCGGTCAGAATCCGAAGTGTAGATCGATGCACACTCTAACGGCGTTGGACGAGGATTCGGTTAGAACTACAAACACGAGTAAAAAGTGTTAAAAAACTACAGACACGTAGTCGATATGGAGGACGCGGGAGTCCCCGCGGTTGTGTAGAGAGGTTTCGATAAAGAGCTTTGAGTGATTATCAGTATCTAACCTGACGAAAATGAATTTATTCAATGTTGTCCACATTATATTGCATTTGCAGCAGCATTGTGAACTTTTGTAAAGACACGTTTAGCCATTACGTTTTAAATGATTCATTATATTCAAATTGCAAACACGAGGAGAGCATGAAAGACCCACAACTGGCAAATGAACGTGCTCTCCGAAACGGTAGGAAATAAAATTAGATAGAATGGAGGATTTTAACTGTGACAAGATGATTGACAGGGCAGTTTACGGTGACAGGATCCACCCAGCACGCACCGAGCCATCCGTTGAAGATGACGTGAAAGTATGTCCCAAACCTTGCCTACTCTTTTGTTACACACTCAAAAGTATGTACTTTTTCCTCACAAAAAGAGTACATACTTTTAGGGCGTGGTATAAGTAAGCGAATTGGGACGCAGCATGGGTCTCCCTAATCAAACACACCTGATTCAATTCATCAGCTCATTAACCCATATGATTATGATCTGATGAGTTGAATCAGGTGTGTTTAATAAGGGAGACAAAGAATATGCGCAGTGTGCCGCCAGGAACAGGGTTGGGAAACACTGGTCTCTAAAGAATAAAATGACACAAAGAGCATGCACAGAGAAGTCCAATTAAACATGATTTAACGACTCGTAAATGTAAGTACACATTGATGGCCTAAGACACAAAACGAGCGGTTTGTGTGAGAAAACGAACAGTATTTATATCGTTTCCACCTCTTGTTACCACAGCCACAAAGCGCCCACGCCCTCAGATCCCTTAGACGTGGCTGTGATTACATAAGGTAAAAACGATATAGATAGTGTTTTTCTCACACAAACCGCTCGTTTCGTGAAGGAAAACAAGAACGGTTTGACCTAAAAATATCAAAATTGAAAATACTGCGGAGAAAGAGAACCTTTCAACATCTTTATGGAAATGACTGATAAAGTAAGATGCTTTTTATTTTACAGACCATATTTAAATCTATATGTGATATGGGGCATTATTAGAAAATTATTTGGTCCCAGCAATGCAACAGCAGGCAGGGATGGGGAATCAAGTAACCAATTCTTCCGGAGTTAATTCCCCACAAAGCATCAACAGGTCAAAAACAGAATGTCAAAATAAATGATTATACCGCCATGTAGCACCACATGTTCTGTAATGGAAAGGCCACCAGGTCAGAAACAAAATGTCAAAATAAATGATTATACCCCTGGGTAAGATGGTCTAAACTTACTGTCAGAATAAATGATTATACACACCATGGATACACACACATGTTCTGTAATAGAAAGGTCAATAGGTCAAAAACAAACTGTCAGTTTGATCGATCGCTAGATCAAAGGTTAATCGATATTTCAGAGATGGAATGTCAAGGTCGAACTACTTCGAAGATGGAATCCGGAAGGCCAAAGGTTAGCTCCGCCCACCTGTCAATCATAGGGCAATAAATCATTTTGACACAATGTGTAGGATTAGGACTACTATTCATAATTATATCGGCGATTACGGTTATTCAACAAGTATGCAATAAATTGATTTGAAAGTAACAGCTAGTGAATTATAATATTACAAATTATTCTCATTTTAAACAAATTTTTCCACGACCGTTTTCAACATTGATAATAACAATAAGAAATGTATCTGAATGTTTCACAAGAGTATGGTAGTGTTATTTTTAAAATATATATTATATGAAAAAATGAATGTAAATTTGACACTTTTTGGTCCTCTATCGCTTGATGTTGTCTTTGTCATTATTATTTTTCACTTTTGTTAATCATATCAGATCCTAAATTCCCCTTTTAAACAAGGAACTCTTCCTCTGAGAGTTTTTTCTGGGCGTCTTTATAGTTCCTTATAGGAATACCGAGAAATAAAATGTAACTATGTCCTGACTAGACTGGTTCATCCAACCTAGCTAAACATACAGGCTTGGGCAATAACTCCACAGAGACACACCCCAAATGTTACTAACAATTCCTTCCTGTTTTATGTGCTCTTTCAGACATAAGTAAAAGAGAGCTCCTGGGAACCAGCACAACAAAGAACCGTACCAGATTTGACAACAAATTCCACATTAACCATGGTGGACAAAATCGCCTCTTTTGGACACGCGCTGCTGCGCCGTCGGGCTCTGAACTGCTCTGGGGAGGAAACGCGGTTCGCTCGGTGTCTGTCCACTCTTGATCTGGTGGCACTCGGGGTGGGCTCCACACTTGGCGCTGGAGTGTATGTGCTTGCTGGGGAGGTTGCGAGAGAGAAGGCTGGTCCTGCTATCGTCTTGTGCTTCCTTGTGGCCGCACTTTCCTCTATGCTTGCTGGACTGTGCTATGCAGAATTCGGTGCTCGAGTCCCTAAGACAGGGTCTGCTTACTTGTACAGCTATGTAACCGTAGGAGAAATCTGGGCCTTCATCACTGGTTGGAACCTCATCCTCTCTTACGTTATTGGTATGTGTACTGTACTTGTTGATGATCATCCTTAAGAAATTCAATGTAACTGAAATACTAAAGCTGGTTTTTGTTTTCAGGCACAGCTAGTGTGGCGCGAGCTTGGAGCTCTACGTTCGATAACTTAGTCGAGCAGAAGATCTCGAACTTCTTCAGGGCTTCCATGGCCATGAAGGTTCCCGGGAAGGTTCTTGCGGAATATCCGGACCTGTTTGCCCTCATTCTCATCCTGCTACTGACTGGTGAGAAATGAGTAGAAAACCAGAAAAGCAGAGATAAACAAAAACTATTAAAATTCTGGCTAAAACCCATAAGCATAACCAATAAGTTATTGATTTAAAAAATTCTACACTATTTTGTGTGAATAAATGAAGAAGAAAAAATACTAAAAAAAATAAAATCAATTGTTGTCATGGGGTCTTTTACTCAATAAAAAAAGGTTAATCTCAGTGGAATAAGATTTTGTGACTTTTCATACATTATCTATCTATACACACACAAAAAAACTGGGCTTGATTCGGTTGTTCTGAAGGTATGTAAAAAAATGTTTACACTTCTGGTCTTCGGGGTGAAAGAAAATGTGAAAAATGTGAAAAAAAAAAACAACCTAAATATATTTTCTTCATGTGTCAAAAAAAAAAAAATCCGGCATAAATCTGAAAATTTTTACACAGAAATGAAGGCCTAGTACTAGAGCATAAATGCAACGTATCATAAAAAAAAAAATATTTCATATGCAAGCTAATGGTGTAGTTGAGGAATTGTGTGGTATATGGATACAAAAGTACTTTATATCTCCAAAAACAATTATATATTATTTGTATGATTAAAAATGTATATTTTTTTGTACAATTTCTCAATCAATTGTTGGGGTCGTGTAGACCCCGAAGCGCAGAAGTGTAAACAGAAAACGAAGACCATTTGAAGGTTAAATGCTACAAGGTAATTCAGACATCACAACAATGTGGATATCTCATTTGGAGATTGGCTATTAGTGTTTAGTGTTAGTGTTTAAATACTCATTTTAAATACTAGATTCATGTTAAATACTAATTTTAATGTAAAAAATAATGGGTAAAAAGTGCATTTTAATAATCGTTGATATTTAACAAATTTAATTAGTGCTTTTTATACCTGTAAACGTAAAACCTGTCGTAAATTATTAAACAAAAGATTTCTGATTTTGATATGCAATTTCCTCCTCAGGACTGCTTGCGTTTGGTGTAAGCGAGTCTGCTCTGGTGAACAAGATCTTCACTGGGATCAACCTGATTGTGCTGGGCTTTGTCATCATCTCTGGCTTTGTCAAAGGCAACACAGCAAACTGGAACCTCACATATCAAGACTTTATCAATGATACAAATATCACAGAACCAGAGTAAGTTTCAGCCACAAGCTGTGGAGCAAATGAAGATCTCTTCCAGTTGTGTGGGGTGGATAATGTGATTTTCTTGGTTCTGATTTGACATATCTATTCTGTCCTCACAGACGGGTTGAAAGTATATTTGGAAGTGGAGGTTTCGCTCCGTTCGGCTTCAGTGGCGTCTTATCTGGCGCGGCCACCTGTTTCTACGCCTTTGTTGGCTTCGATTGCATTGCCACAACAAGTACGTCTCATAAACGTTGCAGTTTTAGAGCACGAATACTGATTGCTGAACATTTTGTTTTTGTTTCTCCTAAAGCCATCTGCTGAGTGAGTCATAATGTATGTGGTTCGATTTAACCTTGTTTTTTCCGGTAGGTGAAGAAGCCAAGAACCCAATGCGCTCCATCCCTGTGGGCATCGTGGCCTCTCTGCTCATTTGCTTCTTTGCTTACTTTGGTGTGTCAGCTGCTCTTACTCTCATGATGCCCTATTACAAACTCAACACCCAGAGTCCCCTGCCCGAGGCCTTCAGTTACGTGGGCTGGGCACCGGCACGCTATATTGTAGCTGTGGGTTCACTCTGTGCCCTCTCTACTAGGTAACTCAAAGACTTTTCTGATTGTCTTGTAATGTTTTCGTTCAACATTTTCCATGTATCTGAATTGGTTTTATTTATTTTTTAGCTTGTTGGGCTCCATGTTCCCCATGCCTCGAGTGATCTACGCTATGGCCGAGGACGGACTGCTCTTTCGCTCCCTTTCCAGGATGAACAAGAGAACCAGAACTCCACTGCTGGCGACTGTTGTGTCTGGAATAGTTGCATGTGAGTGACGTTCTTTGTTCTTTTTTTTTGGTTTGTGTTCTAGCATGTCCTAAATTTGCACAAATTACAGGCGTCTCATAATTTTTGTTAGAGACGCAGCACAACCACACCCAATCAGAACATAATATATACAGTTATGTGGATTTTGGACCTGTGAGATTTCCCTGTGGGCGGGGCCACCCACTGCAACCCTGCGGAAATGTGAGAAGAGTGTGTTGTCATGGCTGCTACTGTATAAAATGTACACTCTCAGAAAAAAAGGTACAAAAGCTCTCACTGGGGCTGTACCTTTTCAGAAGGTACACTTTCGTACCTTTTGTAAGGCTGCATATTGGTACCTTAGTGGTACATATTAATTAGCACCTAAACTGTACATATTACCATTTAAAAAGGACATATTAGCTCATGAAATTGACATATTAGCACCTAAAATGTACATATTAGCTCATGAAATTGACATATTAACACTTAAAATGTACATATTAGTACCTAAAATGTACATATTACCACCTAAAATGGACATATTAGCTCATGTAATTGACATATTAGCTCATGAAATGGACATATTAGCACCTAAAATGGACATATTAGCACCTAAAATGGACATATTAACACTTAAAATGTACATATTAGCACCCAAAATGTACATATTAGCACCCAAAATGTACATATTAACACCTAAAATGGACATATTAGCTCCTGAAATGGACATATTTGCACCTAAAATGGACATATTAACACTTAAAATGTACATATTAGCACCCAAAATGTACATATAAACACCTAAAATGTACTTATTAGCTCAAGAAATGGACAAAAGTTTAGGATCTGGCATGTGATCTCTTAAAGGTGGTGGATGGTGTTATGTAAGATTTGAAATGTTATGGCTGGATAAGATTTGAAACCTGTTTGTTTTGTCTTCTTTTAGCTCTCATGGCATTTCTATTTGATTTGGCTGCATTGGTTGACCTCATGTCCATAGGAACATTGCTTGCATACTCTCTGGTGGCCGTGTGTGTCCTCATTCTCAGGTAGGGTAAAACCTGCTCCACAAATATTAAACAATGGGTCTACTGTTATACACTGCATAACGTTTTTAGAGAGGTTTTAATGTAAATTAATGTTTCCCTGTGTGTATATATATATATATATATATATATATATATATATATAATGTTAAATCCAAAAACTGTCATTATTTTATTTTTACATGACTAGTTTCCGCTGTAAAAAAAAATATTTTTGTCAGTCTACTACTACAGTCCCTTTAAGACTCCTGTAAATTGTCTCTGTTATGTTTGGCTCATTTTTTCGTACAATATTGTTCAAAAGTTTGGGGTCGGAGAAGTCACTTATGCTCACCAAATCAGGATTTATTTAATCAAAAATACAGCAAAAACAGAATAACTGTTTTCGGTTTTAAAATGCAATTTATTCCCAAAGGACAAAATCACTGTAATATGCTGATTTGGTGCTCCAGAAACATTTCTTATTATTATCAATGTTGAAAACAGCTGTGCTGCTTAATATTTTTTCAGGATTCTGTGAAATGTAAATCTTTTGTAACATTATAAATGTCTTTACTGTCACCTGTTCAGCAAGAATGCATTAAACTGATCAAAATCTTGCTGTATGTAAAATGATTGACAGTGCTGCATGTTGTGGGTTTACTGTATGTAACGTTAGTTTGACTTTTTGTCTCTAGATATCAGCCTGGCAACCTGAGTTCTTCCAGTCAGACTGAGAAACTGGTGGAACTGGTCGGTGGCGAGAAAGTGGCCGTATGTGGAGACAGTGGCGATGAATATGGAACAGAGCTGGATGACAATCCCCGCAAAGAGAAATTCTCCCTGAAACTCCTCCTGGTTCCCTCCAAGGACTTTCCGACCGAAATGTCGGGATCTATCGTGTACGGCACAACTGCTGTTATCTGTGAGTGAAGATTTTGCTTGTCACTTCTTGAAAAATCTAGCTACTATTAAAGGTATAGTTGACCCACCCCCTAAAAAAATGCAGTTTAAAAGTGTGAGTTAGTCTAAATAAATCAAAACGCTAAAACATGAAAACCAGTCTTTTTATATGGTACAAGTGGATTGAAGCATCACAACATTATAATGTACAGAATGAATGGATATCCATTCTGACATGTGCTAAAGATTACATTGAAGTGTTATTAAATCATTAGTGTTTTTAAATATTAATTTTTAAATAATCAAGCGTGAGCGTTAAATGACTGAAAACAAAATGTAAAAATGCAGGAATTGAGCATGCAAAATATATATATATATACATATATAATAATTATACAGTAGAGAAGTATTGAGCTAAAAAAGTAAAGATTTTTTAAAAAGAAATTCATATTTTACTCAGCGAGGACCCATTAAATAAATTAAGTCACAAAAAAGACATATAATGTTACAAATATCTCTATTTTAAATAAATTCTTTTCTTTTGAACTTTCTATTCATCAGAGAATTCTGAAAAAAAAAATGTATCATGATTTCCACAAAAATACTGTTTTCAACATTGCTAATACATTTATATCTTGAGCTCCAAATAAGCATATTACAATGATTTCTGATGAAAATTCAGCTTTGGCCATCATAGGAAATCTATTAAAACTGAAAACTGTTATTTTAAATGGTAATAATATTCGCAATATTTCCATTTGACTTTTTCATCAAATAAATTCAGGCTTGGTGAGCAAAAAAAAACTTCTTTCAAGAACACGATTTTGAATGGTAGTGTATTTACGTAAACTCTACACGGTTCTACATTTGTATCTGTGTTATTGGTATTTATCTGATTCAGTGATGTAGATAATGCGCCGAGCTGATTATGGACTAATTCCAATATCCTCTTGTCTGCCTAGCTGCGCTGATCACCACATTGTGTGTGGTATTGGCTCTGCGTCTGGAAGCCATCGTGAATCTTGAGATTGTGTGGGTGGTGACGTGTGTCTTTCTGGTCCTGCTGTGCATCCTGTGTGTCATTGTGATCTGTAGGCAGCCTGAGAGCAAGGAAGCTCTCACCTTCAAGGTACCAGATGTCCTTGTTATTGAATTTGCCTATTTATTATGCCATAAATCTTTGCCCGGACTTGAACGTAAGCACTGAACTTGCGTAAAAGGAAATTATTATGCGCTATTAGAACACAAAAACTGAAAGGGAGAGTTCACCCAAAAATGAGGGTTTGTCATTCCTGATGTCATTCCAAACCTGTATAACTCTCTTTCTTCAGCTGAACACCAATTCAAGGCTGGAACACAGTACATTACTTTTGCCCTAATTTACAGCCTGGATGAGTTGACGCTAATTCCCAAAAGTCACAGACTCTAATGTATAATGCCTTGTGTTTTAAAAGCCTCAAAGGGTTAGTTCATCCAAAAATGATGAATTACTCACTCTCATGTTGTTCCAGACCCATACGAATTTCGTTCATCTTCGAAACACAGCTGAAGATATTTTTTATAAAATCTGAGAGCTTTCTATACCTCCATTAAATGTCTATTCACCCAAAAATCTGGCAGTTCAAAGTGTTCTTTAAGAGCTCATAAAATAGATCCAAGTGAATCTACTGGTTTAAAGTCTTCTAAAGAGACATAATCACCTTATATGATTAACAGATTTAATTTAGGCTTTCATTGACATATAATGACCCATATGATCATATATGATATGATAGCCACATATATGATCAGCCAACATAAAGAGATCACAAAACTAATCCATATGAATCGAGTGGTTTCGACTGAAATCGTTTAAAGCCCTTTTGCACAAACTGTCTTTTGGACCTTGAACCGTTTGGTTCCCATTGAAGTCCATTATATGGAGAAAAATCCTGGAATGTTTTCATCAAAAACCTTAATTTCTTTTCGACTGAAGAAAGAAAGACATGGACATCTTGGATGACATGGGGGTGAGTAAATCATCAGCAAAAGTTTTCTTAAAAGTGAACTACTCCTTTAATCGCTCGATTCATATGGATTAGTCTTACAATCACTTTTTTGAAGGGTAAAAGTGGTAGTTGCGTAGATTGTCAGTGGTGACAGAATTCTTCAGATTTCATTAAAAAAAAAATTCATTTGTGTTGGGAAGATGAACAAAAGCCATCAGGGTTTGTAAATGATGAGCGAATTTAAATTTTTTCGTGATCTGTCCCTTTAAATGTAAATCGTTCTGTGCGCAGGTGCCTCTGTTACCTTGGCTGCCTCTGTTCAGTATCTTTGTCAACATCTATCTCATGATGCAGCTGGACATGGCCACCTGGTGCCGCTTCACCGTGTGGATGGCCATCGGTGAGTGCATCTGTTGTGTGATGATGATAGCGCAATGTTTGTTTCCTTCATTCCAAACCTCCCATTTCTTCTCTCGTGTCCATTCCCAGGTTTCACAATCTACTTCGCCTATGGTATCCGGAACAGCACGGAGGCCATGAACAGCTCCCTCAGAAAATACGAGCCAGCTCTTCAGAACAAAAGCCCCATATATCTAGGCGTTGAAGAGAGCGAAGTGGAGGGCATTTCCCCTTGATGGGGAGAGAGAACGACGGGCATATCGTTAGTTAAAGTCTATATTTGATATCTCATTGATTGAAGAGACTGCCCCAAACATCTCAATTGAAGAAAAAGGATTTCTCATCCTCTCAAAATTGTCAGGTCCCTCTTAGAAAATCCCTAAGAGTTTTCCGTTAGAGGTCGTCGTGCAGCTTTGGCGCTTCAGTACTGTAGATGCTGGTTTAAATGTCCCTGTGGCTGCTGCTGTAATCACGAGTACTGTTATGGCTGTATTGTCTGGCGGACAATGAGCTGACTGTGTAAAGGGTATTTTGTTTTTCGTGTTCGAGCTCCAAGCGCATTGTTTGTGCTCTAAACAAAAGCATTTGGATTTTGAATCCAAAATGGTCTCCTTCGGCATGGTTTTTCAGCATGAGGTCCTGAATTACAACAGGGACCCCTAGTGTTCACCGGGCATAATGTGAAAATGGCAAGAGAGTATCGGTGGTCATTTGTTACTGTCAGATTGAAGAATTGAAACTGAAAAATATGAAGAGTTATTGGATGTTATAAAATCCCATGTGTGTGAGAGTTGAATGTAAGAGTGCATGGATAGAAAACGGTTTTCTATTTCCTAAGAATGACAGTGTGGTGTTCAAGAACGCCCTGCTGTATGTTGCGATAATGATATTGGGTGTTGTGGTATAAAATGATAGTTTTTTAATGTGTGCGTTTTGAATGGACCATGAGGTTGCGCCAGAAAATGTTCAGTTTTACAAAATACTAAATTATTTTTTTAATTTAGGGGGAGTTTTTATATGAACATGTATAATTTACCCATCCATACGACTTCCTTAAACTTGATGATTTTACTCAAGCAGTATAAATGTATAACAGTTATTGAATTTCCAGACGACGCTTTTAAAAAGGTCCTTGATAACTGCTGTTTCTGCCAAAACTACTTGCACTGACGTTCAAAAGTTTGGGGTCTCTTTTTTTTATCAAAAGTGACAATAAATACAGCCTTTGTGAGAATAAGAGACTTAACTTTTGAACGTTAGTGTATCGACGGTTATCCTTACCGATATAGAAATAGAATCCGCCACGACTTGAAATATTCGGAAAGCTACTTATATTGTTTGAAGGACATCCCATATTGATCTTTTATTTTGAACAGTATTAGCTGTGATTTTCAAGCAGAAACTATCGTTACAGTGCTAACTTTGTTAGTAAGGTTAGTCTGCAATAATAACCAACTCACAGGTCAAGGGTTAAACCTAAACTTGCCTGAAGACTATAAAGAAACAAGCCTTTCTGAAGGTGTAGATACTTGAGAAATAAGTGTCAGTATTTTTCACCAGATTTGTTTTTGTTTTAGTTTCCATTGAAACTTGTTCTTGGCAGCTTGGCTGTCGAGCTCATATCTACTTTTGTTGTTTATTGTAGAGAATTTGTAATGTAGACGAATACTAGTTTATGTTTGCTCAATCAAACTTGTCAATTATCTTGTACTCTCTTCATACCTTTTTGATATATTATTGTATAAATATTTTATCCATCTGGGAGGCTGAAATTCAGCAAATTCCACTAAAATTTTATCTGAATTGTATTCAGAAAATCAGAGAGCAATGGAGATTTGTCTACAGGACAGAACAATAAAAGTTGTTTTAAACCACTATTTGTAAACCCATTTCTTGTCTTTAATATATTAACATTCTGACTTGATTAGAAACATATTTTTGTATAGCTTTGCTATTATATTTGTTTCACAATCTGCTGAAAAATGGTTTTGTTTACATGTAACACGCATGTAAACGCATTGGTATCTGATCCCAGGCATTAGTTTGGAGATGCATTTCTCCTGTAGATCAGTGCCTGAAGTTTTTCATAAAGATGGTTTGTAGATATAGACCAAGTCATTTGCCTTAGAGCTACACTTACAGTGTTGAATGTGTTGATCAGTTAATGAATTTATATATTTTGTTTGTCCTTGGGTTTTTTAAACTGTAAATATTCATGCCATGTACAAAGAAAATGAGCTGTATTATAAAAATTCTGTTCATGTTTTTTTCTTCTTTTTTAAATAAAGTGTTTCACAAAACTACTGTTTGGATTCAAAGATCATTTTTAGACTGTTTTGTCACACATTTTATTGATAGTTCATCTCATCTCTCCAACAAGATCAATAAATACACAGTTGATAGTCTTTTCAGTCGGCTAAATGACATTATTAGTCTGTAAGTCAAAAAATGTACATTTTCTCAGCAGCTACTAACCTCAAGTGACAGGCAACAGTTATGAAAGAGTGAACTTCTTTGGGAAGAACCTTACCAGAAAAAAAGGGACGTGATTTTCAGTGCTTTACAGATAAGTATGTTGGCAAAGTGTGCACGGATACCATGACGCACTTTAAACGAGAAAAAGGCGGGAAACTTAAATAAGGCTCTCTATTGCATGTTTTTGGAGGGTTTATAGCTGATCTCCAAGATTTGAATGTAGCCATTTAAAATGCTTACTTTGATTTACGTATTGAATCATTTAACAATTTAAAAATTCACAAGTGTGCCCCCTGAAGGATAGAAGAAGGTGTCGCATTCCCTGTGATTGTTGACCTCTGCAGGCGAAATCCGTCAGCTTATTGTCAGGCAATGTGTTTGACCATGGAACAGATTTTCTCCCTCTACTGTTTAATTCTTGAAATTAAATGTCCCAAATAAACAGCCATATACACATATGGGGTCAGAAATAAGTCTCTAGCTCACCTAGGCTGCATGTAACTGATACCATTGCAATTTAAAATAACTGTTTTCTATTTTAAAGGGATAGTTCACTTTGAAATTAATTTTTGATGTTTCAGCTTACCTCATCCAAGATGTAGGTTTCTTTGTTTCCACAGTATTTTTAATTTTGATATTTTTAGGTCAAACGGTTCTTGTCTGTCAGTTATATAATGGAGGTCTATGGAGTCCACCTCAAAGAGCATGCACAGAAAGTCCAAATTAAACATGATTTAATGACTCGTTAATGTAAGTAGGCCTACTTACATTACCATTGATGGCCTAAGACACGAAACGAGTGGTTTGTGCGAGAAAACAAACAGTATTTATATCGTTTTTACCTCTTGTAATCACCCTCTTGTTGACCTAAAAATATCAAAATTGAAAATACTGTGGAAACAAAGACACCTACATCTTGGATGCCCTTGAGGTAAGTTAAAACACATCAAAAATTAATTTCAAAGTGAACTATCCCTTTAATATGTGATGCAACGCTGATTTTTAACATCATTACTCCAGTCTTCAGTGTCACATGATCCTTCAGAAATCACTATAATATGCTAATTTGCTGCACAAGAAACATTTCTTATTATTATCATTATTGAAATAGTTGTGCTGCTTATTATTTTTGTGGAAACCATTATGCAGTTTATCAGGATTCTTTGATGAATAGAAGGTATAAAAAAACATGATTTAGAAATATTTTAACCTTTGGTCAATTTAATGCATCATCATTCTCTTAAAAAAGGAATTAAAGGAAATTATTATTCATGAGTATCGTCATAGAACACATTAGGGGCCTTATTTAGTCCAATGGGACGTTTGTGTTAGATTGGTGTGGTCCTCCTGTACATGCTCTCATATGATCCATCATTACTGGATAAACTTTTGGTGTAAATATTGGGTCTGTCTTTGCTCCAAAAGTTGCAATATTTTACTTAAACAGTTCTCACAACTCAGTTCTCCAAGCTCCATCGTGCCGGGTGGACCGAGTAGACTCGCCAAAGCTCCAGTTAATTCATGTTTGCTTATCTTTAAGTCATTATTTGGACTTTTAGGAGAATAAGAACTTTATTCAAAGAAAAAAAAACATTGATTAAGGGGATGAGAGTATTTGTGGGGCTGCAGTAGTGGGAACATCAAGCTGAGGGAGATCGACAGCACTGGTTTTGCATGATACGGCGACAGGAGTCTCTTGATCAACAGAGGCAGCGGCGATCGCTCTTGGTCACCTCCTCGGACGAATGCACCACGTTGGGCACGAAACCGCTCTTGACGCCCTCCCAGCCCTCCTGGATGGTGATGTCACCACATTTGACCAGCTCGAAGATGTCGCGCGTCAGCTCCGTGAAAGCCCTCTCTACATTTATGGAGTCGCGGGCCGAGGTCTCCACGTAGCGCATGCCGTAAGCGGCTGCCAGTTTCTCTGCCTCCTGCTGGCTCACCTGCCGCTGCGGCTCCAGGTCACACTTATGGCCGACCAGTAAGAAGACGATGCTGTGCGGCTGCACGTGACTGCGCGCCTCCTCCAGCCACTCGTGGACATTTTGGAAGGAGCGCCGGTTGGTGATGTCGAAAAGCAAAAGGCCACCCACTGAATTACGATAATAAGCCCTTGTGATAGATCTAGATCACACAGAGAGGAGAAGAGCACACGATATCAGACAGCTGGGAGAACACGTTGCACATTACAACAGGGCAAAATTCATTATGGCATGTACAAAAGAAAAAATTGATTTGTTAAAAGAATATTAAACTAGCATGGAAATACTCTGCTGATAGCCTGTATGAAAGAAAGCTATTACAGGGAAATGGTTACAACCTGAAAATCCGGAAATTAGTGGAATATATTAAATATACATGATAGAAAGACTAACAATGAATCAATCGGAGATATTCTGGTTATGGGCAGGATGAGTGGATTATATTCTTCCACTGAACACGGACCCCTTTTATTAAGATGCGGGTAGAATTATCCTACATGTGAACATATGACCATTTCCAAAATATGTACATTTTAGGTGTTAATATGTCCATTTCAGGAGCTAATATGTACATTTTAGGTGCTAATATGTACATTTTAGGTGCTAATATGTCCATTTCATGAGCTAATATGTCCATTTTAGGTGCTAATATGTCCATTTCAGGAGCTAATATGTACATTTTAGGTGCTAATATGTCCATTCCATGAGCTAATATGTACATTTTAGATGCTAATATGTACAGTTTAGGTGTTAATATGTCCATTTCAGGAGCTAATATGTACATTTTAGGTGCTAATATGTACAGTTTAGGTGTTAATATGTCCATTTCAGGAGCTAATATGTCCATTCAGGAGCTAATATGTACATTTTAGGTGCTAATATGTCCATTTCATTAGCTAATATGTACATTTAAGGTGTTAATATGTCCATTTCAGGAGCTAATATGTACATTTTAGGTGCTAATATGTATTTAGGTGTTAATATGTCCATTTCAGGAGCTAATATGTACATTTTAGGTGCTAATATGTACATTTTAGGTGCTAATGTCCATTTCATGAGCTAGTATATACAATTTAGGTGGTAATATGTACATTTTAGGTGCTGATATGTCCATTTCAGGAGCTAATGTGTCCATTTTAGGTCCTATGTACATTTTAGGTGCTAATGTCCATTTCATGAGATAGTGTGTACATTTTAGGTGGTAATTTGTACATTTTAGGTGGTAATATATACAATTTAGATGTTAATATGTACATTTTAGGTGGTAATATGTACATTTTAGATGTTAATATGTACATTTTAGGTGCTAATATGTACATTTTAGGTCCTAATATGTACATTTCAGGTGCTAATATGTACCACTAAGGTACCAATATGCAGCCTTTGCGTACAAAAGTGTACCTTTTGAAAAGGTACAGCCCCAGTGAGAGCTTGTGTACCTTTTTTTCTGAGAGTGAGGACATTTTCATGTCAAGTTTTTGCCCTTATAAATCCTAATTTGTTCCTCACTTTTGACGTAGGATTAAATCCATTGAATTTAGGATAAAATATAAAGGAGGACCCATAAAGGGCCGAATTTTACTAAGTACAAAAGAGGTTGGGTGTGAATAAAGCCTATGAAAAGAAAAGGGGTGAAAGAGATGACAGTTTAAAGAGTAAAATGTCCAAATTGGGAATGAAATTACTTTGTGAATCAAGTGTATCATCCTCTATTTATCTCTTTTAGTTCATGTAAGAAGAGTGTAATAAGAAGCATAAACTTAAATATGGATTAGACAAAATACTTTCCTGAGTAAAAAATGCAAAACTGTAATTGGTATTGAACCACAAAAAACAACTGTATTATGGTTACATACTGTTATTTTCTTTGTATCATTAGTATCAAAATTGATAAATGTATTGCTCATTTAAGGACATCAATAAAAAGCTAAATATAAAAAAAATCCCCAAATTAACTCCCTTCTTAAGCAATATGATGTTTCCTAATAAAAAATGGAGTTGGGACAGGACATAAATAGCGTCTACCTTTTTAAAAATAGCGAGTTTTTAGTTAGCGGGTTGGTTGCAGGGGGAGGGACATTCTTATTTGTGAGAGTATTTGCTCAAATTTATGTTTAATACAGGAAAAGTCATCACTTTTTTTGTCTTATTTCCCTGGAATAGGGATACTGTAAATTTCAAATACATTTATCCAATAAAAAAATATGTACACTAGCATATAATTAGCCTAACAACAAAGACTATAAGCCACAAATCTCCCATTTTGAATTCGTTAAACTACAAGGCAGTATTATGTACCTGAATCTCTCTTGGCCTGCCGTGTCCCAGATCTGAAGCTTGATGCGTTTGCCTGGTTCAATCTCCACCAGACGGGAGAAGAAGTCTACGCCAACAGTAGGATCAGAAACTTGTGCAAAACGTCCTTCTGTGAAGCGTCTGATCAAACAAGACTTCCCCACTGTGGAGTCGCCAATGACAATCAGCCGGAACTGGTACAGCCATATAGCTTCCATATCTTATTTTATCTGTCAAGGAATAACAGTATGCTGTCAGACAAAATTATAGATTACACTGAGTAAACAGAACCATGTACTTAATTGGATGAAGTTCACTCAAAAAATTGAATTGTCAAAATGTGCTTATCCTTGAGTTTGAACTTAAAAACATAATTTATTATTCTGAAAGTCATTTTTATGGATCAGATCATGTAGATGAACACTAACAGCTGAGCCTCCTTTAAATGGATACGTATACTCATAACCTATCGTTCAAATATGTGTTATGTATAATTACCTTACTACATATATGATGCGAGACCATTGATTTGAATGAAAGTCCAAAGTATCAAATATATGTTTTTTTCAAAATGTCATATAGCCTAACTGAGGTCAAATTGATCGAAATGTAGGCTAATAAAATATTATTTTTTCAGTAGTTGTACGAGTAGCCTGTCGTGCCTGCGTTGTTTAAATGACATTTTAATATAGGCCTAATTAATACGATTTCATAAAATAAATGTTTAACACGACATCTTTAGTAACCGAACGATAATGAATTTCATAACAACATCGAGTCTCATAACCGAGTCCCTCAAGCTAGCTAAAGCATAGTAGATGGTCTACTTGCAGGCCTACGAGTTGAGCGTCGCACTTGTTTACAGAAATCGCTCTATAAATGCACATTATTGAATATGTTGTGTAGTTATTACCTTGGTTATGCTTCTCAGTGTCAGCGGATGGCAAGCCCCATATTCTTCGCTGTCTTTCAGTCAGAAAGCGTGCATCTAGTCGCGCTTTGAATATGCATTAAATGACCAAACGAGTGACCATAGTCGTCTTGGGCGTTTGCATTAAGACCTATTACTTTCAGAATGCCCATAAATTATTTGTAAATTCATATTGCCAATCTAATGATTAGGGATAAAGAGATGTTTGTGGAAATGTGCTGATGAAATGGCAGTATCATCAGCATCATATGGCCTGACTCATCCCTCATCAGTACCATTACCGTAATAACTGCTAGAACGACGCAATGCTGGCCGTGTCTCAAATCTCTGCTGTCACTTCCTGGCTAGCCTACTTGTTCAAAATAATTATTATTCTGGCTCCCATCACCGCTTTCATTGTAAGCATTTTAATATCAGTTGAAAATAAATGGAAACATTTTAATCGAAAAGTAAATTGGAAACAAATACATAAACCGTATGTAAGGTTAACACTAAACAATAATAATAATAAAAAAACAGACAGTGAGTTTGCAAACCTCTTCAAATAACCAGGCATTGTTAAAAACAAACAATAAATCGAAGAATTCGAGTAGCATAAAAGAGAAAATTAATAAATAAAGCATATTTAACATTAAATTAAAAAATAAATAAACATTACAATAATTGTAAATGCCACAAATTTGTGGCATTGTAAATAAAATGTAAATAAAAACGTAATATGTAGCTTACTCTTCATGCTACATTAGAAAGTGTTGCAACCCCCAAGGGCATATCTTTAAAATATAAAATGTCTAAAGTATAAAATACATTATTATTACTAATTCTTTTCCCACGAAGGGCTAAAATACATTTTATTCAAACAATGTTAGACGGGGCGTGGCTATGACGCAGTTTGATTTAATGGGCGTGATGTTCCATCATCACAATGCTTGACAGTATCTGAAGAAGCTGATTTCATCCGTGGCTTTTACCAGTTCTTTGGAGAAAAACACTTTAATTATTATACTTTTATATTTGTGTTATTAATTTTTTAAATACGTTCGTCCACTTTGTTTTCTTTCTCAAATGTGGAACTAAATGGGAAGGTAAAGCATGTAGGAACCTGTGCTTGTGTATAAGAAGGACGAGCAACGTTTCGAAGTAACATGACAACGGTTTGACCTAACCTTTGCGCATTGTAAACTTTTTAAGAGCGCGTGCCTCTTATACAAAACTGTAATCCTTTAACAACGATGAATGGATAAGCTGTGATAGGCTACATAAGAGCACTCATGTGCTACAAACTTTACAAAAAGTAGGTCACTGCGTTTATGATCCGGTTGTTTACTTGCTATTTTTTTAAGTCATCATGCAGAAAGAACATTTGTTCAAAGTTCTAGTCATCGGAGATCTCGGAGTTGGAAAAACGTCAATAATCAAGCGATACGTTCATCAGGTATTTTCTCAACATTATCGCGCGACCATTGGAGTGGATTTTGCTCTTAAAGTCCTTCACTGGGATAAACAGACGGTAGTCCGGCTGCAGTTATGGGACATAGCAGGTACATCATGTTTAATGTTATATTTTTATGTTAAACTTTTTCCTTTTGGGTCATGCTTTATTAAGATGTTCAGTCATTTACATTACTTAGGGTGCTGTTCAAAAGGCATTAAAGTAATGGATATAGGTTTGAATATTTGTCTAATATGACAAATCATAATAAGGTTTGCTGTTCCCTTTCTGAAATCCCTTCCCACTGATTTCCCTTGTGTGAACGTGAAGGAATGCGTCTTGTGTTCATCTCAGCTAGTCTCATACTCGTGCTAAAGTCACATGAGAGTTAGAGAGTCACACACTTACACACACACACACACCGCAGATAAATGTTTTGGTTCTTAGACACACTAAATGATTAAAAACATGATGCTATTTGTGTCTGAGTGTTGTTTGACCTCCAGTTTGCCATCCCACATTTGTCATAGGACAGGAGCGCTATGGGAACATGACGAGGGTTTACTATCGGGAGGCCGTGGGAGCCCTCATAGTATTTGACGTGACCAGAGCCTCCACGTTTGATGCGGTGCAGAAATGGAAAGACGACCTGGACATAAAGGTCACTCTCAGCAATGGCAAACCTGTCCCAGCTGTGCTTCTAGCCAACAAGGCTGACCAATCACGTGAGGGGCTGCGTTCCCAGATTCCAAAGCTTGACACATTCTGCAAAGAGAATGGATTTGTGGGCTGGTTTGAGACCTCTGCAAAGGTGAGGGGTATATTTTGCGACTCTATAAGCAAGATCTGACCATACTATATGAGAAACCCCCCCAAAAAAACAGCAAGAATGCATTGTGCTCATTAGAAGAAAGGCCTCTGTTTACCATACAGCCCCACTTTAATGAGTTACACAGTTGTGTGAAAGGACAGTTATGTGCATAAGGCAGATGTGGCAATAAAGTGGTTCCTAGCTTAACACAATAATGTCTGAAATATTTTAACTCTGGATCGCCCTTAACCACATTCGGAGTGTGCATTACCACAACCACATTTTTACTTGTTAATAGAATTTTTAATTGTACCATGCAGTTTACAACTGCCTTGCCTATATATTTTCAACCATAAATTGGCCCATTCACACCATGAATGATAATAACGATCATTCTGTTTATTCTGCACACGCTTCAGTATGTCCTCTGGCACTTTAAATGCTTGAGCAGGATTGATTCTGATTGGCTGTCTTCTGGGTAGGGAATAGTTCTGAAAGTGATACCAAAAATATTGTTAATTCCAACAAACTCTATTTTATTGTTATCTTTATAGTTATTGTTTTTGTTGTGAACAGGCCTTTGGAGTTGCATTAAAAGTTATGCCATAAAACTGTTGCATTCATCCTCGGGTAAATGTCACATGATCTGGGCTTAAATAGACAATGCTTTCTTTACATATGGACTGGACAAAAAATGTATGGTTTTGTATGTAAGGTATGAATGTTATAGTATTACATTAATGAAATATCCAGATAAATATGCAATAGAATAATATTTGACTTAAAATTGGGACTTTTACCTTTCGTTAGTTTGGGATCATTAAGATTAATTTAAGAAATTGAAGTTTTATTCAGCAAGGATGCATAAAACTGATCAGAAGTGACAGTAATAAACAGATAATCTTACAAAACCTTATTTCAAATAAATTTCTCTGCACCCAAAGAATCCAAATATATTATATGAAGCATTTTTAAAATACAGTATATTAAGTATAAGAAAAGTTTCTTGAGTGCCAACTCAGCATATTAGAATGATTTCTGAAGGATCATGTGACAGAAGACTGGAGTAGGGTTAGGGTTTGAGTTAGGTGCTGAAAATTCAGCGTTGCCATCACAGGAATAAATTACATTATAATAATATTTCACAATAGCATAACAGACTTCTTTCAAATACATAAAAATAATCTTAACGACCCGAATCCTTTGAACAGTGATGCATATATTTCATGAGCGTGACTGTGACTGTAATTTAGGGTTACGCTTTGTGATTTAGTCTGAATGAAACTCTGTGTTTCCTTTTCTCCCCTCTGAAGGAGAACACAAACATCGAGGCGGCAGCTAAATGCCTGGTGGATCACATTTTAACCCATGAGGAGAGCATCAGCAGCAACACAGACCCAGATGTGGTGGCCCTCCCCGGGTACAACAACAACACCAAAGAACGGGTCCGAGGCAGATGCACGGCCTGTTCCAAAGTCTGAATAGGAGGATCTGAAAATATATAGCAGTTTGTTATATATATAAGAGGACTCCGCCATTTAATGGTACCCAAAACTATGAGATTCATCTTCAAGAGACAAGAAATGCAACAAAATGGTGGGGACTGTGAAAAAAGGATTGTGCTGATTATATATAGCGTGAAATCTCACATAATTAGACAGTGTTGGTGGCGCTTCCTTATGAGCGCTTTGACTCATCAGTGTTCTGTTTACAGGTGAATGCTCTACGATTTTAGCCAGGTACTATTTTAGTCTAGGTCAATTTCTTCTTATTTTGTGTGTGGACACTGTAAATATTTATTAAAAGTGGCCTCTGATTCAGTTAAATAGGATTATGTGCGCACAGATACGTGCACAGCTCCAGTATGTAGGTATGTTATCCTGCAACCTCTTGCATTAAAAAATAAAGCATGCGGTATTTTTCCTCTTGAATATGTTATTGTAGTCCTGCGCAATCCAGGCTTGTGCAATCAAAAGAAGCAAGGCGCACCATTAAAGACTCTGAAATGGCCGTCTGATGCATTCTTGTGTATGTACAGAGGGGGTTTAAAGCAGTGCGGAAATTCCACCTTAAGGTGCCCACCCCAGATATTCTGACACAGGCCAATCGCCCCCCTCTCCAGTCACCTGATTCTGATACTGCCATTTTGCGCGGAGCGTCCGACTGTTAACTATAGGAAATTGGAATTGTTGCTTCATCAAAGATGTCATCGACGAGATCCTGAATTTTCACATTTAGGACCACTGCTGCAACTATCTGACTGGGATCATCTCCATTTGATAGTTCATATTTTCAGCAGCGCGCGTGCATTTAGCCTGAGAGAACGCGAGAGCGCGCTGAAGGAATTTGGAAAATGATGCTTGGTATCAAATTCCGTGATGCACCTACTTCGCTCGTGCAATGAATCAGGGCGAGATTTTCCGCGGCTAGACATCAATAACGCTCCAATCGAACCGGTTGTGCTCCATTTTCGTTCGCGGTACGCCTCGTTTCAACAGCAAGTACATGGTTAACCGGCAACACCGGAGGCTAGCGAGTAACACGGTGTCCTTTTTTGCGCGTGCTGAACGGGTAGGCCTATTTAAATCACGATCTGTCATTACTGTCATCATTTCAGCGCGCGGTGATTGCCGTTATCTGAATGTCAGAGCATCCTCGCCCGTGTCCGGTTCGTATCAGGGTAGCGCTCTCCGCAAGACCGACTAAACCCACGGAGCAGGCTCCCACACACACCCCTGCAGTGAATAGATCTGTTTGAGGGACGATTTATTGAAAATCGTAATATGTCGGGACAGTCCATCACGGACCGGATCGCCGCGGCTCAGCACAGCATGACCGGATCTGCCATCAGCAAAGCCGTGTGCAAGGCCACTACGCACGAAGTCAGCGCGCCCAAGAAGAAGCACCTTGATTGTAGGTTAACGCAGGGGGGGGAAACGCAGCGAAATGTCACCCGTTGTGTTTTCGGCTTCCATTTAGATTCACTGTTTGCTGGCCGATCATTTGCTGTCATTTACAACCTAACCTGGCTATAATTAGAGTAAATTAGCCTATTTCTTGACAGCCATTATAGAGATCATTTCATCAATTCACTGAAGGTCACCGTGGCACGTTCACAGTCCCGTAATGCTGATTAGAATGCGTGATTGACACACTGACCAATTTGCACACGACAGGGACCTCATGACCGTTTTTTATTTATTTATTTCGAAATACATTTAAATCAGTTCGATATTATGCATGCCACGTTTGAGATATCACAACCAGATGCTTATTAAATAATTATGCAGAGTCTTATGTAGACAACGTGTACTAATCATTTTAAGGCTGATTCCTTATAGGAAACATACAATGTCAAGGGCATAGCATGATGAAGATTAGCTTGCGTACACAATGCATGGTGCAAATTGCTATTGACTTAAACCTTTATTCGTTTGATTGTTTTTAAAGGTTTGTTGCTCTATTGTTGACTTACATTGTTTGCTATCCTAGTCTGAGTCATTGAAGGTGACAGCAGTATCAATGCAGTGATGTTTGTAGCTTATCATTGCATCACCTTAGTCAGTTTTATTTGTTAAAATAGACATTTGTTAAATGCAAAAAATGTCATTGTAGATAGGCTATTTATAGCCTATTTCCAGATATTAGTCACAATGACGGAGATATTTGATTCTGAAATCGAAATACTATTGCTAATCTTGGCATGGTATGGCTGATATTTGTAGCTATTTGCGGTCAGTTTTTTTTTTTTTTTTTTTTTTTTTCCCAGCGTTGTGAGGATGCACCTTCCTTTACAGGTCAAAATGAGCTTTTCTCACTTCACTAATAATAAATAAGTGTAGTTGATTAATGGAGCAGATTATCAATTAAGCTGTCAGTTAATGAGTCCAGAGCAGATGTCCTTTAGGGGGACGTAAAGAAAGCAGCCTGCAGATCTAATAAACCGCCAGCCTCCTTCAAAGTAATAAAGGTAGCAGGTGTTCTCTAGCATTCACAGACACAGGTTTTATTATCAGTTAATTAGGGAGAAATCAAGTGTAACTTTTGAGTAACCGCTATTCAAGCAATGTCATGTTAGATAGCAGACCGGCATCACTTCAGATTGTTTTATTGTGGTGAAACAGCTAATTCCTGGCAGTTTACCTTAATATAATTATGAACCACTGATGCAGATATGTATGAAATGTCTTTAGAACTAATATTTGCCAAATTTGTTGGTTAAATTGTACAAAGCTATAGAATGGGGGGAAAAATTTCTTACATCTATACATACATCCACCTGAGCAAAATAACCTGTTTATTGGACGTTTGGTTTGGTGTATACAGTGAGTACTGTACACTAGTTGTTGGAACATGAATGTATGGATTTGCTCCCAGAAGAGCATCTCTGAATCGTAGTCAGCTTTCCAATTCATCCAAAAGGTGTTCAGGTCTGGGCTTTGTGTAGGTTATTCACAAGACTCTTAAATCATTTCTCTATGGACTTCACATTCATTGGTACACCCAGGAGCATTGGTACACCCGATTCTACTAAAAACGTTTATGTAAATTGGATGACTTTTTAAAATTGTATATGCATAAAAGCTGAAATAGCTAGACCTGTTCCATATGCATAAAATATACACCGCCTGGTCAAAAATAAAGTCGCTGCTTGGATTTAAATAGGCAAATATTTAAGAGTCTATATGATTGGATCATTATTTCAGTGATTATTATGTTTCTAGTGTGTGATATGTTTGGGAACATTTCTTTTAACCCTAACTGTTTGAGTGTGTAGCTTTTCATTTCTTGAACAACCATGTAGGAAGACAAATCACGGCCATATTCCAGGATGACAATGTCCTAATGTATCAGGCTCGAATTGTAAAAGAATGGTCAAGACTTTAAAGGAGTAGTTCACTTTAAAAAAAACTTTTGCTGATAATTTACTCACCCCCATGTCATCCAAGATGTCCATGTCTGTCTTTATTCAGTCGAAAAGAAATTAAGGTTTTTAATGAAAACATTCCAGGATTTTCTCCATATAATGGACTTCATTGGGAACCAAACGGTTCAAGGTCCAAATGAGAGTTTCCTTGCAACTTCAAGGGGCTTTAAACGACACCAGACGATGAATAAGGGTCTTATCTAGCAAAACGATCATTTTCAGAACGCAGTCATTTGAAAAATGACTCGAAAAAAGATTTGTTAATTTTGATGAACAAGTTTGAACAGGAGAGTCACGAATGTGCATCACAGAACAGAGCAAGGCGAGCATTTGAGCTTATAAAACTTAAAATTTTTAAGTTATTTTTTATTTTTGCTTGATAAAACCCTTATTCATTATCTGGTGTCATTTAAAGCCCTTTGAAGCTGCAGTGAAACTGTCTCTTCGACCTTGAACCATTTGGTTCCCATTGAAGTCCATTATATGGAGAAAATCTTGGAATGTTTTCATCAAAAACCTTAATTTCTTTTCGACTGAAGAAAGAAAGATGTGGACATCTTGGATGACATGGGGGTGAGTAAATTATCAGCAAAAGTTTTTTTTAAAAGTGAACTACTCCTTTAAATTCATCGAAAGTCTTTGGGATGTGCTGGAGGAGACTTTAAAGAGTGCTTAACTCTTGCCTTGTCAATACAAGATCTTGACCAAAAAATTGATGCACCTCTTGATGAAAATAAATAATATGATATTATTTCCATCAAAATTTTTGGACAAGATTTTGTTTTGACAATGCAAGAGTCAAGGACTCTTTAAAGTCTCAGCACATCCCAAACTGCGTGTTTTTTAGGCCGGGCAGCGTATATATATATATATTTTATGTTTGTTTTTCTACATTCAAAAGTTTGTGATCCATAGGAATTCTTAATATTTAAATTATCTTATGCTCACCAAGGCTGCATTTATTTGATCAAAAATTCAGTAAAAACAAGAACATGTTGAAATATTATGATGTAGAATTTTCTTCCGAGTCAAACCATCCTTCAGGGAACATTATAACATAACGATTTGGTGCTAAAAAAATCGAATTATTATCAATGTTGAAAATAGTTGTGCTTAATATTTATGTGGAAACATGATACATTTTTTTCAGGATATTTGCTGAATAGAAAGCTCAAAATAACATTGTATTTGAAATAAAAATATGTAATTATTGACCAATTTAATGCATTCTTGCTGAATAATGTAAGTATTAATTTCTTTAAAGCTACACTGTGTGATTTTACCCCCATCTAGTGGTGAAAAGTTATATGACCATCCAGCGAATATTAGTTTCTGTTCCTCTCAATTCCGATTTCGTTTTTAACTCCTACGGTGGCCAATGTAGTCCAAGATTAACATGGCTTCCAGTTCGACCTCGTCCATGAGTGTTAACTCATAAACGCAAAAGGCGAAGCTTGAATTAACGGGTATGTCCCTCTTTGGCTAATGTACTTTAAAGATGGCGACCGACATTAGAACCCCTTAACCGTATGTATTTTCAATGGCATATTATACACTCACGAGAATAATTTATTACTTGAACGAAGTAAATATACATTAATGAGCACATGTATTTTTGAAAGAACTAAGTGTTTTTAGCTAAGAATAAACTAAAAGAGTCACACAGTGTAGCTTTTCTGACCCCAAATGTTTGAACTGGTAGTGTATATCATCTAATAAGTAGGCCCACATTCATATGGTTCTGGATCATGTACAGTCATTGTTCCTGCCCTGTTTTTGCACAGATCTAATGCACTGCACCAATGAGCTGAACGTGAATATACCTCACTTGGCTGACACATTGTTTGAGAGGACAGCAAATCAAAGCTGGGTGGTGGTCTTTAAAGCTCTCATTACTACACACCACCTTATGATGTACGGCAATGAGGTAAGATTCGCTGGCCGAATTCTTTTTCTTCTTGTCACTTTCTCGGTGGACCGTAGAGTGTCACAAAATCAATGTAACAGTACTTGCCAGGGCCATTCTATCAGGATTTTTGAAGTATTAAATCCTTCAGGTAGCCGTGAAACTTAACATTTATTCTTTTTATATTCCTTCGGAAGGCATTTATTGTTATTATTCTACTCGGTTTGCTTTATTGATCCCCCTTCACTTGCTTGTCTGTATCTTACATTTCATCATCCAGAGGTTTATCCAGTACCTTGCATCAAGAAGCACACTCTTTAACTTGAATAACTTCGTAGATAAAGGCGCATTACAAGGTATGTTTTATAATTCATACTTCAATATAAGTGTATTCATGGACCAGGTTTAATTTGTACGTCTAAAGCACTGAACGTCTCTTCTAGGTTACGATATGTCCATCTACATTAGACGTTATAGCAGGTATCTGACCGAGAGGGCTCTGTCCTACAGACTCGTTGCAGTTGATTTCACCAAGATGAAAAGAGGGTGAGGGGCAAATATTCCCATAATGAGACAAAAATGGCGACATTTGAAGGTGTACAGTTGCGATCACACCTTTCAGTTTCAACTATGTGGAACCTCACACCATCGATATATTCTGTGCAGGACCGATGGAGTGATGCGCACTATGAGCGTAGAAAAGCTGATGAAGACTCTACCTATCATTCAGAATCAGCTGGACGCTCTTCTGGACTTTGAGGTACAGAATACATACAATATGTTTCAGTTTTCACATCTAAAATGGAAAATTGTGCGGAAATAAAACACAATACATGATATTTGTCAGTATTTTTGTAGGTAGAATAGTGTAAAAATATCTGTGGGGTATTTTGAGCTCAAACTTCACATACACACCCTGGTGACATCAGAGACTTGTTTACTATTTTACATCTTGGGAAAAGAGAATTATAACCACCCTTTTAAGTTTTCTTCTGAATTTTCTGTTCATCACACAGAATACTGAAAAAAATGATCATGATTTCTAGAAAAATATTAAGTAGCTCAACTGTTTTCAATAATAATAACCAAGACATGTTTCTTCAGCAGAAAATCAGCGTATTAGAATGATTTCTTAAGAGTGATTTCTCATCACAGGAAATAACAGGAATAAATTACATTTTTATATATATTACCATAGAAAACAATATTACTGTTTACTGTATTTTTGATCAAATAAATGCTTCTTTCAAAGGCAAAACAAATATTACCACACCATAACAATTTGAATGATAGTGTGTTCATAAATACTCTATAAAAATATATATTAACAAAAAAATAGAACATTCTGGGACATATATAAATTCAAATAAAATATTTTGAATTAAAAAACAAAATTGTAATTGAACTAATTTACAAGATCACTCAAACAGTCTTCCCTATCCTTATGACAAACATTCCTGTTTTAAACATAATTCAACCTTTGAATTAAAACCCCAGCATAATGTTGACTCTTGCCTGTATAGTGTGGTTTTACAAAACCCAAATTTGGCAATCAAAACCTTAAAGCTACTGAGATACAACCCTTGTACCCGTTCCGATGCTTCAGATGTGGCTTTTGTAGCAACAGCACGAGGAGTTTGGGAAGCTTGAGATTGCTTGATGATTTATAGACGCCCAGTAGGAATGCAGAGAAACAGCAAGCTGGCATTTAAAGGCTCATGTTTTGATTACATTTGTGATTTTGTGCTTCCCTTTAGGCCAGCTCTAATGAACTGACCAATGGGGTGATCAATTGTGCCTTCACGCTGCTCTTCAAGGACTCTATCCGCATCTTTGCTGCTTACAACGAGGGTGTCATTAATCTGCTAGGTAATAATTTCACCTCAGAGCTTTGTTTCCATGTAATTTCAGTAATTCAGTAGTTGGTGAGTGCGCGGCGCAAAAGCCGTTGGTCACAGCAGCTTTTATATATGAATATATTCTAATTGAAAGCATCTTTTGTACTTCAAAGAGAAATGTAACTTGCTAAATTGACTTTTTCTTCACTTCTTCAAAGAGAAATATTTTAATATGAAGAAGAATCAATGCAAAGAGGCGCTGGAAATTTACAAGAAGTTTCTTATCAGGATGACCAAGCTCTCAGAGTTTCTGAAGGTGGCAGAGGTAACACATCTCCAGATCTAATCCATGCATGGGATGGTTGGGCTCATCTTATTCAGGCCCTTTTTTGCTAAATGTCCCTCTTGCCTTTTGGTCCAAGAACCTGTATCAGAGGTCCCCCCCTCATGCTGCCTGTTCTGGTGCCTGCACTGCATGCCTTAGCAGAAAGTCTCTCTATCTATCTGTCCCTCTCAACAACAGCAAGAACAGAGCTATGACACGATTGCAACGACAAGTCCTTTAATGTGCAAACGATGAGTTGAACCTTTGTTTTGCAGTTTGGATACGGGCACAGTTGTCAATTTGGCTCCCATTGGATAAGCAATTGCATGAATGACAAGATACGACAAGCCTCAAAGATAAAGCCTCGCTACCGTAGAGATGAATTAATAGCGGGCACCCGACACTTTTGACAACTGTGCCAGTGTGATGGTTGGAATTTAGCTGTTTACTTTTGTCTGTAAAGCCCATTATTTTGATGTGTATGGAGGCATACATTGGGGAAAAATGCTAAGCACATCCTTCTTGAGTTTTTTGTTTGGTTTCTTCTCTTTTGTGTTAAATCCTTTCTTTTGCTTTCTGGCTGAATAATATGACTCTTCAGGAAAAGGGTGAAGTGCTATCCAAAAACTGACTAAAGTTGACTTTAAGAGCACATTTCTTTCTTTGTATAACAATGTGTGTATGCCATTTGTTTTTCTTGTCTTTTTTCCAAAGTCAACATTAGTTGTGTGTTTCTTTTGGATGTTTCTCACCTAGTCATGTAAATATCTCACCATTGACCCTACAAGTGTCTTCTCACTCATCATCTACTACACCATCTCCAGAACCTCAATGTCTCTGTGCGTGTGTGCGTGCGTGTGTGTGTGTGTGTGTGTGTGTGTGTGTGTGTGTGCATCCATTCTCTCTTTTTTTGTTTCTCATACACTGCATGGAGTAATGGCTCTTTTTCTTAATTCTTCTTTCTCCCTTCTCCACGTGCCTCGGTTTTCTCTTTTTACCGTTTGGTTTCACGTTTTGTTTTCCGTTCTCCCTCCCTTCCTTTTCTTTTGTGTCACAGCAAGTTGGAATTGATCAGGTTGACATCCCAGATCTCTCACAGGTTAGTGGTGCATTTCATCTCAGTTTCTCTCATGTGGCTTCACCCTGATCTCTCATTCACGCCTCACCCCATAGACCATCATCCCCAGCCCTGATTTCTTTTGATTTCCCCCTCATCTATCAGACTTTTAGGATAGGGGCCTCAAGAAACTTACTCCATACCCGCGCACTCCCAAGGAATCAGATGTGCTGTTTTGCATTTTCTGTTGTCGCCAGAGGTAAATGGGTACCAAAGCTATAGTCTATGTGAATTTTGTACAGGTGCTATCTCTGATAGCCGTTGCCTTGTTTATAGCCACATTTGATTAGTAATGAAAAGTCAGTTAAGGTCTCATTAAAGCTTAGTGCTTGCCCCTCAAGCCACTATTTCTTACTGGCACATACCCATGAGAAATTTGACTGCTTGTACTTCCAAAAGCCACCTTTTCGCCGTCTCTGACACTCGCATACGACTGAGCGCGACAGCATTTATCCTCCGCTTATTCACACTATGGTTGGAAGGAATGATTGCTTGTCCTCAAATCTCGTTCCAGTGCTTATCATTGTAAAATAGTTTCATTCTACACAGTATTTTAGTAGCTCTCACGTCGTGCTCATAGTTTGTTTGGAATACACAACCACCGTTGCATATAGTCTGATCGCAGAAGTTTGGCGTTTGTAGCTCCCGTGCAATTCTCCATTGGAAATGAATGACTTCCGGTCTGCCGTTTGTCTGAGACAGCGAAAAGGCGGCTTTTACACGGATTGATATATGGCTAAACGGTGCTTGTGCGATGATCTCTGCCACGCTGTACGTGGCCAGTCTGACGTCGCGGGCTAAATAAAGACACGTCCCAACCTGGAAGCACTCACCTTTGCCATATATCTCTGTACTGGTAGGGTATTCTGCTTGGATAGCTTCTTGGGTAGAACAGTGAATGTGCACAAATCAAAAAAACGAATGCCTTAAAACTGGAGCTGGGGACTAAATTCTGCCTGGCACCTCACAAAGTTTTATAGTCAGCCAAACATAGACCTGATTTTCCTGCGTCCCTTAACGATTCTGTCGGGGTGCCGGGCATTGACGTCCCCCTTCAGTTTGCCATCATTTGGCATATTTGACATTTTCATTTACATTGGACAGGGACTCCTGAAGGTGTTGGGCTGGCACACTACAAAGTGGTACTTCAACCATGTCAACAAAACATTGTATTGGAAGGAGTGCCTTGTTTACTTAAGCTGAAGCAGTATTCAGAAGGCCTGCGTTCTATTCTCAAGTACTCTATCATTAGCACCATTGATCAGGCTTATTTCCTAAGTCCTATTTAAGGGCCTTTTCCTTGCTGGGAGATAGATATCAATCACGGCCTTTTGTATACTCCTGCTCCTGTAGAACCCTTGTCTTAACTTCTCTTCCTTGTTTATCTCTCCTTTAATAGTGTGTTGTTTCGTTGCATATGTTTCAGATTTCTCAGTAGAATGCTCCCGCTATTGTGTCTTCCTTCAAATTACACGTCTGAGAAATCTGCTCTTTTGTTATTCATGAAATATCCTCCTCTGAATTGGCATGTGCACCGGACACAGCTCGCGGCCCAAAGGCAAATGTTGTCTAAGAGCGGACGCACGTGCCGATTGCTTTCGGCCGACGTTTCGATTCAATTGATGTTGCTCTTTTTGGACGAAACAGCAATCCACAAGCATAAAATACTGGCAGCGTGGTCTGGTCTCACTCAATGTTTGCCTTTCTTTGGTTAACCTGCTTTGGCTTCCAAGTGTTTCGGATTCTATCAAAATGTCAATGCAGACATTGCAATCAGCACTAAAAGCGGCATAGCTATAATTTTGCTCCTGATTGATTCCCAAGAAATCCACGGTGGAATCCAAAGATTAGCAGGTTCCGCTGTGGCGTTTGATACCTGTGCAGTATGTGTGTTTATATCCTGTGCATGATTAGAGCGATCTCCTTGTAGGTCAGTCTGCTTTCCGTTTTTCATAGTATTAATTCTTCTCAAGTTGACCTCGCCGGTCTTAGACGGCCTGTTGGAGAACTTGCATGGGAAACAGATATTGTTTTTGCATGTGTAGCTTTTAAGCTTAAGCCCTTTCCACTTGAATTACTTCTGTTGTGTTTCCCCTTTGTTTTCAGAGGCTCATAACCACTATTAGGTTCTCTTAGTTAAGAAACCTTTGTGTGTGTGCAGGTATGAGTGTGTGAGAGAAAGAATAAAAGACAGAACAGTAGAATATACATGTAGTTGTTTAGTTGTTTGAGTGTGTGTGTGTGTGTGTTTTGTTTTGATCATTTTTTGCTGCTACTTTTAACCAGTTTATTGTGTCGCCTAAAACCTGTGTTGCCTCATCCCTTCTTGACCTCACCACCAGGCTCCCAACAGTCTCTTAGATGCTCTGGAACAACATCTGGCTTCTCTGGAGGGCAAGAAAATGAAAGAGGCCTCTACTGTCAGCAGGTACTTGAATATGACTAAGGGTCAATGACAAATACAAATGTCAGGAATGATGAAAAAAAAGTTTATATACAACTTATTTCATACATCAGGTGACAGTTTGAATGGGCATGACAGTTCGGCTCATAATCAATATTGTGATGGTGATAGAGGTTCCCACTAGCCAGGGAAAACCCAGACAACTTCCGGGAAATTTAGATTTGCTCTGAAAATTAGTCTGGGGTGCGTTTCCCGAAAGCATTGTTAGCCAACTATGGTCGCAAGTTCCGTCGTTATCAGCATAGTTCAACGAGTCTGTGTTTCCCGAAACCATCGTTCCAACGGACATTCGCAAACAGCATCGCAAAGTTGGGTGGTTTGAACGACAGCTCTCGACCTGTGGTTAGAGGCATCGTTTCTATATTGCATCACATTTGGAGGTAATAAATCCTTATCTTGAGCAAAATAAGCTAGTTGGCATTCAGTACAACCGGTGCCTTTTATTTAGAATACAAATGTCATTTCCCAGACAGCAAACTGACATTGAATCAACGTGGAAACGACGTCTCTCATGACATTGAAACAACGTTGATTTTGCTCATCGAATTAACGTTGAACCAACGTCAGACGCGGCATTCTTCAAAGCTAAATGAAAATCGAAAATTGGTTTGCTCTCATAACGTTGAAACAACGCGTTGATTTCAAGTTGATTTTCCGTTAGTTTTGAAAGAATGACGCATCTGACGTTGGTTCAACGTTAATTCGATGAGCAAAACAATGTCAGATCAACGTTGTTTCGATGTCATATTTCCACGTTGATTCAATGTCAGTTTGCTATCTGGGTTAAGTCTTTTAGTTTTTTTAAAAGATTTGAAATAACGTTTTTGAAGAGTGCGCATGTGCGAACGTGCTCTACTATGTAAGAACGAGCCAAATATTGAGTCTGGTAATAAAGCAAAATAACTGAGAACAATTAGAAATAGTCCTCAGATGACACGTCTGTAATTTATATTCACAAATCTAGCGTTAATTGGATCTCAAACAGTTTCATTAAGAGTAGGTATTACTCCACCACGTGCGAAACCAGCGTGGTTGAACGATACTTTGCGACAGTGGGTTTCTCGAAACAGTCATGACTAGCTAGTTGATTTTTCCAACGATGCATCGAACTATGGTAGTGAAACAGCGAACTATGTCGTTGTACAGGAAACGCACCCCTGGCAAAGAGCTCATTCAAACCCATTTCCAGTCCGTTGAAATCGTGGCACCAATCAGAAACGTTGGGGAGGGCTTTACACGATGATGACAGTGCTGGGATTTTGAAGCAGATTTTGTAGCCTACATTACAAAGATGGACGCCGCTGTCGAACATCACTCGCTCGAATCAGCTATAGCGTCTGTTTTAAGCGATTTGAACGTTTCCTTTTTACAAAGATGGACGCCGCTGTCGAACATCACTCGCTCGAATCAGCTATAGCGTCTGTTTTAAGCGATTTGAACGTTTCCTTTTTACAAAGATGGACGCCGCTGTCGAACATCACTCGCTCGAATCAGCTATAGCGTCTGTTTTAAGCGATTTGAACGTTTCCTTTTTACAAAGATGGACGCCGCTGTCGAACATCACTCGCTCGAATCAGCTATAGCGTCTGTTTTAAGCGATTTGAACGTTTCCTTTTTGTTAAAAACCGAGCAAAGAACAACACTCGGAGATGTTTCTCCGCCGGCTGCCGCTCTGCATACGTCATCTTCTTCATCGGGTCTGCCTGCGACGTCCGTTAGTGACGCCTCTCTGGAAATGATTTGTCTATGACGCTTTGAAGCGTCATAGCAGGCTTTTAAGCAGGCTAGGTTCCCACTGAAACTTGACTTAATAGAGCGATTGATTTGTTAGTTTGTGTATCTGCCACGATTAGATGCTCCAGTGAATCATTCTCTTTTTGCATTCATAGGGAGGTGGAGGGTGACAGACTACAGCCTGCAAAGGTAAGAAATCATATTCATTTGTCACATAATTTCTCTCTGTCAAATCGCTAATGAGTGCAGACTTCGCAACAGCATGCATGCTTCCTTTTTGCAAATGTTTATCCAAACAATTACATGTTCACTGAAACTGTCTGCATTGAGATTGTTGGTTTATGCCGTTATTTCTTCTCGGCAGGCTGTTCAGCTCAAAGACATTGGCATGCAGACCCCGACAGTATCCCCCAGCGGGCAGTCTGTGGGCAGTGCCAACAGTAGCTGCACCAGCAGCGGTGCCACCGAGCTTCTGTCCAGTCCACCTGATCTAACCATCACAAACGGGTACATGAGGCCATTTTCTGGAGTGTTTTTTCGAGTGTAGTGGCACTTCTACACGTATATGAAATACCATCGCTCTGTATTACTATATTTGTGTTTATTCACTTAGCAAACACATTTTTCCAAAGACAAATGAGTTAAAAGTAGTTGCAGCCAGGAGTTATTGTGTGCTCGTTACAATGTTTAATTGTTCATTCCCCATTATCTTGAACAGTGTGCACAACTTCACCAATGACCATTTTGATCTCCAACACAATTCCAGCACCCCTGCTCAGACAACCACCCTACCGGCCTCTAACAACAACAGCTGGGGAGGTAATTAAACTGTCCCAAAACTGTCCAGTTTACTATTTCTATATTCTGAGTGTTTTAGCATTCCTCTCTGATACAATTTTAATCTTGCTCTTATTAAATTCTTTGTTATATGGCACATTCTCCACTTCTTTGGGACTCAACTAAGTGAGTATTTTACATATTTTTATAATGAGTTCATTGACTTTTTAAAGTTTGTAATTTTTGGACCTGTGGCGGCATCGAACAAATACTGATTTTCACAACAGATTAAAAAAAAACACCCCAAAAACACACCAGTTTGAACCAATTCTTTTTAGCCAATCAAAAATGTACGGCCCAACCAATGTAGTCCAATTCGTGAATAAATTATTCTTATGATCCACTTCTTTTTAGTGAATCAAAAACATACACCCCGACAATGTGATTTTTTTTTTCCCCCCACAAACCAGTTCAGTGGAAATTCCGCCCAGCAGCCAATTCTTAAAGGGATACTCCACTTTTTTGGGGAAATAGGCTCATTTTACCACTCCCCCAGAGTTAAACAGTTGAGTTTTACCGTTTTCGAATCCATTCAGCCGATTTTCTGATATTTAGAAGAATATCAGTAAGATATTCTTCTTACTGAGACCAGAAACTGTTTGGTTACTGATATTCTTCTAAATATCAAAAAATCGCCTGAATACATTCGAAAACGGTAAAACTCAACTGTTTAACTCTGGGGGAGTTGTAAAATGAGCCTATTTCCCAAAAAAAGTGGAGTATCCCTTTAAGATTTAAGAATTGGCGGGGTGCGGGATATAAATTCTGCATGCCAATGTTAATTCACTTGAAGGCAATTGGTCTCCCTAGCGTGATCCCAATTCATTGGAAACTCCTCCAACCAGACGTAGTTCCCGAACGAAAGGGAACATACAGTATGACCAGTGTAGTCCGATTCATGAATAAATGACTCTTATCAGCCTGTTCGTATCAGTGAATTAAAAACGTACAGTGCGCCCCATTCTAAGTACGAACGACTTGTAGGATTTATGTTCTTTTAATGAAAAAGATGAGTTAGCAATTTAAATCATTGTGAAATAGTTCCCTGCATTGCATCAATTTGAAACCTGAATTATGAAATTGATACCCAGCCCTTTATGTTTGTCTCTGCATATTTAACTGGAATTTTATCCGTTTTAATATTGAAAAATAATTGCCTTGTTTTTATATTCCAGATTGGCTTTCCCGTAGGAGCACTTTTGAAGCCCACAATCTCCTCGCAGGTCCAAAGTCAAGGCACACAGTTCTACAATGGAGGAAAATTACTTACTAATGATCTGGATTCGTCCTTGGCCAATCTCGTGGGCAGTGAGTCTTTCAGTCGTCTCGTTTATTTTGTTTCTATGGCAATTAAAGATTAAACTACTGACCGTGATACCTGGGCTCATAATGCATGTTTTATTTGTCATAGATTTACATTTTGGAGGACCCCCAGCCAAAAAGTAAGGCTTTTACCATGCAAAGCGTATGATATTTTTGGCTTATTGACCAGATTAATAATCATTATTGCAATGTGGACATCTGGTTAAGTACATCTGTGACAGTCTGTTGTATAAATATGTTTTTTTAGGCCAGAAGTTCATTGGACTCATTTGGAGAAAAAAGCGTCTGGAAGTTCCCACTGGCAGTCTAAAGCCATGAATGGGACGGCACCTTGGAGCCACACACACCTGGCCCCTGCTCCAATACCGATGCCACAGATGGTATGAACATTGACTCTTTGCTCAAGGCATGCGCCTGTTAGAAAATTTCAGTCTGCTTATTTCATATAATATGTTTGAATGCAGTATGCGATTTCAAATCTTAGAGACATGGCCTGTGTACTACATACAGCACAAAATAATTTCTGTGTGATTCTCAGTAACGTCTTTGTCTTTCTCTTTCTCTCTTCTGCATGTTTTTTGTAATGATACAGAATGGAATGATTTATACTGGCTATGTAAGTCCTGTTTGTACATAAACATGATTGAATCAACTAATTCAAAGAACTACCAAAATAAATGAGTTACAAATATTTCTGCACACTTAATTCTGACGTTTTTCTGTCTGTCTCAGGCACCAGCTCCGGTTGCATTTCCGATGACAACCCCCCAAGTGCCTGTGTATGGGATGGTACGTGTTTCTGCTTGATAATTTTGCCATCTTAGTATTGTAGTGCTGGGCAACGATTAATCGCGATTAATCGCATCCAAAATAAAAGTTTGTGTTTACATAATACATGTGTGTGTACTGCGTATAATTATTTTGTATATATAAATAGACACACATGCATGTATATATTTAAGAAAAAATTTTAATTTAGATATAAAATATTAATATTTAAATATAATATATATTTTGTATAAATATACATATAAATATATACATGCATGTGTGTTTATGTATATGTACAAAATAATTATACGCAGTACACACATGTATTATGTAAACACAAACTTGTATTTTGGTTGCCCAGCACTAATATATTTACATAACTTTATACTTGAAGTACTCAAAGATTTTTAAGTTAATATTTAAATAATTTAGTCGTTGTTGTTGTATGTTTTAACTTTAAATATAAATAATTACGATTGTAAATTGCAATTATAATATACAATTGAAAAAAATAATATTTGATGATGATGGAATTCGCTGCGTGCTCCACTCCAAAACACACAGCGCATCAGATTAGTTATTTATTAAATTGGAGCCTTTGATTTGATAATCGTGATTATTGTGAAGCCCCCATTTTTTTCTTGTACATTCAATATAAGTATTAGCTATTCATCAACTCATGAACCCCCTGCAGTTTCCTCATGAACCCCATGTGGGAAACCCTGCAAGGTTCAAAAGAACAGCATTACTAAATAGAAATGTTATAAATGTAAATAAATAAAAATATGAATTTCTTCTTAATTAAATAATATGAGCAACCCGAAAATCTCTTTTTTCACTGCTCTATAGATTCCTCCTCCTGTGGGGCAGATGGGGTCAATGCCCTTGATGGCTCCCCAGCCTATGATATATAACCAGCCCATCCTCCGCACCACCAATCCTTTCACCCCAATCCCTGGAGCTCAGGTACTCCCGTCCAATAGCGTCCTAACTTCTTACCTTAAAGGCCGTTCTTCTGTACGTACCTCTGCTTGTGACATGTGATAATAAGATGCCTTTTTTTCCCCCAGATGCACTTCATGTAGCACTGAGGAGCATGTTGAACTGACACATACGCCCGAGGAAAAACATCAACCAATCCAAAACCAAAAATGGCAAGGCAGACATGAGAAACGGTTCAAATGGCTCAAAGAGACAGAAGATGTTCATGTGGCATTTTACCCCTAAGCCCGTGTGTTTGTAACATACTCCCCTCCATCCAGCGACATAACAGTCCTCCGTCATTTTACTTGTTCCGTTTAATTTCTAAGTGTCAAAATTGAGTGTTTTTAGGCAGCCCTCTTTAATGATGTCACTGGCTGATGCAAACGGAATGACAGTGTACAGTGAATTGCAGTGGAATGAAAAGTTGTCATGATGTCAAGCCCCGCCCCTCCCCCCTGTTTGGAAAAGTGATTGTTGTAATTGTGCACACTTGAATCAATGTTTATAATGTCTAAACCAAGCCAAGGTTTTGTATGCACATTGCCTGAATAGTGTTTCGAATCAACCACTGTCAATGTTGATTGTGCCACAGTGGGTGGCATCTCAATTTCTTGAGTCTTGGAGAAATGTGTACAGGTCACTTTTCGTACATTTGTCTTGTCCCCAAACATTTTGGATTTCACCTTAAAAGTTCGATTTGTTTCTACATGACTTGTAATGCCTCATTCAGGTATGGTAAAGGTATGGCTGTTTGGATTAAAGTAAAATACAGCAGTATGTTTCTGTATGGAAATGATACCATTTATTAAATATCTGGCAAAAAAAAGTGCATGTCAGATAACCAAGGCAATGACTATGGTTGTGTCCAAAAGTGCCCCATATACCCTTATATGGTGCAGTATTTGAGGGGAAAGCTGTTTATAGTGATGTCCAAAACCATAGTATTGGACATTATCAAGTGCACTCTTTCAGTCCCATAATGCACCTCAATAACAAGTTTACAGCCAAAGCACACTCAAAAGTTAGGAGCTATATAGATCATTGTTCTGAATAGGGTTTTTTGGGGGGTAAATGCCTGAAATAAGGTCGGTGGTTAAGACAAGCTCAAGATATTTTCACGTTTTATTCGATGACAAGTGACTAAATGGGACAACAGAGGTTGCCATGGACATTAAACATAATCTAATCTCTAGTCCGCTTTCACAGACTTGCGCTCTTGCAAACTATTCTTACTCAAACCTTCAGGGAAAAGGCTTTTTAAATAAAGGCTGAAAGAATTGTTGGAGTGGTGGTGGTGACACTGAAGTAATTCATAAAAGTTGAGTTCATTTGTGAAGATTATCATGATGAACAAAAGTTATAAAGAACCATGCTTTTGTTGGTCACAGAGCTAATTTTTTTTTTGAAATTATTCAAAAGCCAACTTTTCAACTGAAGCTTAAAGGGGTCCTATTAAAGTCCCTGTAAAGTCAAAATTAAGTATGTGTTCTGAGTTTGTCACACCACAGAAAAATGTGTAATTAGCCACCCAGCCAAATTTGAATGATAAAAAAAAGCAGGGAAGTACATAAAATAAGCTATCAAAATCATGAAAAAATGAGCAGATTCTCTGCTCTCAAACGCTGGGGGCGTGTCCGCTGGCTGTGCTGAAACCACGCCCACTCACGGGAAAGCTGTTGACGGTGATATTAGCTGATTAGCTTTTGGAGATGGAGACGGGAGGATGAAAGCTGAGGCGGGAGACCGTCGTTTCGGCCCCGTTCACCAGTAACAGCGGATTATCAGTCAATCCAAGTTGTCTCTGAGGAAAGTTTATAAAACGATCCAGTGTAAAATGATCACTTCAGAGGCGGGTGTTGGGGGTGATCCTCAGCTCTTCATCAAGGTAACGTTAAGCTCTCTAAAAACCTCTTCTTGATGTGATCGTTTTTAAGGGAATTTAAATGAAGATACCGATCTGTTTTGTACATGATCGCATCCAGGTAGTAGCCCATGCATGTCCGTGTCGAAGGCATAGCTAGCTAGAAAACTGTAGGCTCAGCTGTAGTAACTAATAGTAGTACTGACAGTCATTAGCGGTGAATGTGTTCGGGGAGTGTGTGTGGAGAGAGGGAGATCAGACTCTGTGCTTCATCAAATAGGGGCGTGTCCAGCAGCTCATGGGTTCCAGTGCGTCACGGAGCCCTGTTTTAGCCCCGCCCAATTAATCCGTAAAATTGCAATGGTGAAAAACTATTTAACGTCTAACTCCACATTTCAGTACTTCACAGTTCACATACTTTGTAATATGTTTTAGCAATACATATGTAACATTTATAATGTGTTTAGAACATTTTTGTAGAATTGACTTTACAGGTACTTTAAGCTTTTCCAGCTTTTTCAACTTTAGTTAGTGTGTAATGTTGCTGTTTGAACATAAAAAAAATATCTTTAAGGTTACAAGGCTCAAAGTTGACACCAAAATAAGATCCTTTAACAGAATCCCCTTTACAAGAACTTTATGAAAAATAGCTTTTTTTTTGCAGCTTTTGTAAGCTCTTGCTTTTGTAAGACGGTTCACCGCTTCTTTAAAATTAACCATGGTTTTGTGATCAATTTGTATTAGTTTTCCAACGAATGTCACGATTAAATGGTGGATAACATTGCATCTATAATGTAAAAGAAAATTACAAACATGCCACTCTGAAACGTCCAGCAAAGTCTGTTCTTCGTTAACATTGTCAGGGTCTGAATCAGGCTTGAATTGGTTCGAAATTATGCCATCCTCAATATTTACACTAGAGAAGAAATCCCAGTTATGGAGGTGTGGGACAGTTCCCGAACACGTGCTAAACCGGCCCAGCTAACCAATCACAGCACATTTCGATTTCAGAAGGAGGGGCTTCATCGAAATCGGCGAAAGTAATTTACTCTTGTTGAATGTAAGCTCAAAGATGCACTAGTTCTCAACATCTAAGAGGCATGCTAGTGAAAAACAAGAAACAGTTGATTTGTCAGAGACAGCAAACGTTTATTTTCTAAAATCAAAATAAATCTGGGCACCTCAATAAAACTCAATATTGCATTGCAAAAGCCTCTTAAACGTCTACAAACACTCTCAGTTAAGCTTAAGTACTCAAAAAGGGCACAAGTAAAACAATATTTTAAGTTCTCTTCAATTTAACAGACAAATAAATATGTTAAAGGTGCAATGTGTAACAAAGTTGAGTATCTATTAACAGAAATGCAATATGACATCCATAACTATGTTTTCAGTGGTGTATAAAGAACTTACTTAATTAGCCGTAATGTTTTTATTACCTTAGAATGAGACATTAATAGCTCCATAACCGAGGGAATCCCCTTCTATGAAGGTCGCCATGTTGTGACGTCATATTCCTACCGTAGCCGAACGCGAACAAACAGCGCTACAGAACGCGTTTCATCACTACCTTGAAAGAGAAGTAGCGGAAAGCTGGAAGCTAGCCTTACACTCCGTGAGTAGTGACTTTTCCCTTGTGAGTGGTGTAAAATATGTAGTTGGGATTGTTTCATGTAACTTAGTTCTCCCTCGCTGTGTTATGGGTTTGTTATGTTGGGGATAGATGTGCTGTTACGTTCGTGAGACAGCTGATGATTAGTATTCATGTCATTGACCGTAAAACAGTACGTTACAGGAATCACTAACCCGTCGATAGAGACTTTTACTAAAGTCTTTTATCACTAAAGTCGATCGCGAAGAATTTTAAAAATCAGAGAAAAAAAGCCTATTGTGTGTAGTAAATAGTATCTATGGGATGCGGAGATGACATGATTGTAACAGTGCGCGCACTTCCGACCTTTGGACTCATGCAGACGCGTCCCAGCTCAGCCACAGTAACAGCTCATATTAGCCAGCTAAACTATTACTACCCTGTTAGAAAAAATATATAGCTGCTCCCTCGCTGTATTATGGGTTTGCTACAGTATGTGGGGAGAAATGTGCTGCTGGTTACGTTTGTGAGACAATCAGCTGATTATTATTTTATTAAATTATATATTAAAACCCTTGATCCTCACCTGACTATGGCTTTGTAAACAGACAGTATTCATGATGTGGTTTATAATGGACTGTGGTACAGAAACAGTGACAATGTTACACACTCTTGGCTTACTCTGGCTATTCTCTGCTGTCTCAGCCGACGAGATGTTTGTCCCGTTTTAGCAACCGTAGCTTCTTCGAAAGGGAGGGGTGAGCAGTGGGCTGAGCCCTTAGTGCAAACCTGGTGCAAACTCGCAACCGAACCACTAGATGTCGCTAAAAGTCACACATTGCTCCTTTAAGTAAAATGAAATAGTCAAAGCCTACTCGCTGGATGTGCTGGTTTCGCCTCTCGTATATGCGATTCAGCCACTAGCTAATGCACTTCGCGTAAAGTAGCTTTGTTGACAAGTTTGTATGAGTTATGCCTGCTACAGACTGAGATTTCAGCAATCATACTAATCATGGATCTAATAAACTTGGGTACGTCAAAAGTAAAAGTTGATAATATCTTTGATACTCAGTAAAACTACTCAAATACTTTAAACCACTGCAAAAGTAGCACGCTTTGCATTTAACTTGCCTCGTTCGCAAAAGACAAAATGGCTTTTTCACTTCACTTGTATTTACTCACAAAAATGTCTACAAAGATCAATAATACCTCATTATCTACATTTAGAATCAGTCTATGGACCTTCATTGAAGGGCACAAGCTCCACTGGGAAGACAGTCTTCAACATAGCTAGCCACTGCTTTAGAAAGGTAGGTCATGCTTCCAAAGCGGCCACTGGGGGCGCTGTCATAGAGTAGCCTGCAGATGCCAGTCATGTGATCTCTCTCAAGGAGGCTTTCATTAGCTCCCAGTTCTTTCTGCAGAAACAGAATTTAGCCGTGTTATTCAATCTATGAATTCCCATGACTCTATGAAATCCCTGAGCGAATGCAGTTTCCATTGCAATAGCTAGTCAGTTAAAATAAGGTAAATAAAGGACCCTCCTCAAGGAACTAACCTGATCATTGTAGAACATGTCACTGGCCATTTGTACAATACGCTCCACCTGAATGACACCACCCAGACTCTGGATGTTGACCTCGGCTAACATGGTCAGCACCAGGATGGCCTCCACCAACAACTGCCGGTATTCAGGCTGAGGAACGCGGTTCAACACTGTCTCCACATGCATGGCAAACTTTATTTCACCGGGCGTCATCTAGAAATGACACTGTTTTATTATCATTCTGTGAATTTAAGCCTAAATATTACTTAATTTTATCTCTTTAAGTTGTTTACCTCTTTTGTGGTTGAAGATGGAAGCACAAAACCCTCAATGGACAGCCCATGACACTGTTAAATACAACTTACAAGTTACAAAGGAAAGCAAATGTGATGCTTAAGTTTGCCAAACCTGGCCTTGGCACTCATTGTGATGCGTCCTACTCACCTTCTGCAGAATCTTCCAGACGTTCTGATAGAATCCAAGAGGGACTCTATTGAGAGCTCCATCTAGACGTCTGCGCCGAAGCCACTGGCCATGTCTGCTGTCACGCACCAACGTGGTTTCTAATGATCCCTGAAATGACTGGATGGATGGAAGTCTGTATCTCTGGAAAACAATCAGATTAATTATACCTAAAGACATAGCTCAAACCTAAAAAAAAAAATGTAAGGCATATTTGACTCAGATCTACTTACACCCGATTCAATGTTTGCAATATCCAGCGAATGGACTGACACAGCCTGAAAAAGTGGGTGGTGTTTATCTACTCCAATTAGATTGAGACGCAAAACCATTTTAAATCCAAGCATTTTCTCACCATTTTGATATCACCACCGTGTCTACTCGCAACTTTCACTTCAGTTTTGGTGGATTTGGACTCGTCGTGGATACTGACTGGAGAGCTGACCACATTTCCTGTTGAGCGCACTGGCACAAAAATACAACTGATAAATACAAATTAACAGACCAAATGAGTGAAGTATGAATATATTTACCACTTTTTTGAACACCAAACTCTTTGCCACTGAGAATGTGAAGCAGCAGGTTCTTCATCTCAAATGGGCTCATATTCATCAAACTCTCTGTAGCCTCCTCACCTAAAGAAAAAGCGAACGGACACTTACAAGCTTTTTACTTATGGACTTGTAGTAATAATGAAAATAGTGAAATGTATTTGAAACAAAAAAGTTGTTGAATTGCACTAATTGGAAAAATAAATGTGACTTATTTCTCAGTTAAAGGAGTAGTTCACTTTTGAAAAAACTTTTGCTGATAAATTACTCTCCCCCATGTCATCCAAGATGTCTATGTCTTTCTTTCCTCAGTCGAAAAGAAATTTAGGTTTTTGATGAAAACATTCCAGGATTTTTCTCCATATAATGGACTTCAATGGGAACCGGATGGTTCAGGTCCAAAAGATAGTGTTAATAACAGTTTCAGATGCAGCTTCAAATGTCTTTAAACGACACCAGACGATGAATAAGGGTCTTATCATGCGAAACGATCGGTTATTTCAAAACTTATTCCAAAAATGTAACTTTTCTAAGGACAAATGCTAGCCTTGCTATATTCTCTGAGGCGCATTTGTAACATCACGTAATACGTAATTATGTTCAAAAGGTCACGGGCGACGTAGCCGGAAGTACAGAATCAAAATCGTCCGACATCGTTGTTTTTCCTTTTAATTACTTTTTTTGTAAACGGTGTTTGAGCTAGTTTGCACGTTCAACCTATGCGTTCAACTTGTAAACACTGACTCTGTACTTTCGGCTACGTCGCCCGTGACCTTTTGACCGTAATTACGTAATACGTGACGTTGCAAACGCGCCTCACAGAATAGAGAAAGGCTAGCATTTGTCCTTAGAAAAGTTACATTTTTGGAATAAGTTTTGAAATAACCGATCGTTTCGCATGATAAGACCCTTATTCATCGTCTGATATCGTTTAAAGACATTTGAAGCTGCATCTGAAACAGTCATTAACTGTCTTTTGGACCTTGAACCGTTTGGTTCCCATTGAAGTCTATTATATGGAGAAAAATCCTGGAATGTTTTCATCAAAAACCTAAATTCAGGTTTAGGTTAAGTACAAAAGAAAATGAAAAGGTTTAATGGAACAAGATCTGAGATACCTGAACAGCTGAGGGACTGGGCGAGCTCAGTGACCATGACCTGAAGAATGAGGCCAATGCGGAGGCGAAACATTTCACTGAAGATTTTCGGCTGGGTTCGAATGATCATACCCAGAAACACCATTATCTCCTGCCAGAAGCATAAACGAGTGTCAGTGGAATTAAAACGTACAAGGTTGGGAAGTGGATCTGACCTCCAGCTCGAACCTGAGTGAGAATGGCGATGGTGAGGTTCTTCTCGCTCGCCTCATCGATCAGCCTCGCCAGCTTGTCTGGAGGCATAGGACTATACGGAGACAAAGATCGTACTATGAACAGGTAAACGAGAATGTGAACAGTATTTGTGTGTACTCACGCTGAGATAGTTTTCTCTCTTGGTTCAGGAGGAAGGCCTACTGTTAAATGTTTCTGATGAATTAGCAAATCCGAGCATGCCTGTTAATGGAAAACATATAACTTGAATTTACATACAATCACAATGAACTATTATGATAGTGGCAGCACTGATACTCACAGCATCGAGTTCTTCTACTTTCTTGCGTAGCATCCCGCTTATCATCCGGATGAGACCCCAGTGTTTCAGGTTTCCTGCCTTTTCGTACAAATCACTCAGTATTCGTCTTACCGTCCAACCTTTCCCATGTAGCTGGGTGTCCCATTCCATTCCCCTTATAACAGAAATCCCAAACGTAAGCTATTTCCCAGGACGCAGATCTAACAAAACTTATCACATAGTTTTGGCGATACTGACTTGTCTATGAAGAGTATGTAGAGAATGTCAGCTTGATCCTGTAAGTTCTGACTTTGTTTCAGCATCTGCACTAGGGCTAGGTAGTCAATCCCGCCATTGACATCTCTGGGCAGGTTCAACGAATGAGGGGCCTGTGTCTCAGATATCTTTGCGTGGAAAAAAGTCATGACAGCACATTGTGAGATGAGAACAGAGCCCATTTTCTTTTTTTTAAGAAAATAAATTCTTCAGATCCGTTAATCTCTCTGAAATGAATCACATTATTACAGACTGCATTTTGAAGTAAAACAGTATTTGATCTGAATAAAGGCAAAGGTACCTAGCTGTGTACTTCAAAGGATGGTTCACCCAAACATTTTGTCATTACTTAATACTTACTATTTTTTCAACACAAAAGAAGATATCAAGACTTCAGATGCAAAAGCCTCTAAGTGCCATCTGAAATTTTCTTTTAAAATTAGCATTTTTATCAAGCTCCTAAATTTAAGTTCAATAATTTCACTTTAATGACAATTAATAGGTAATTGTCATTGCCATTAAAGTGTAATAACTGGATATAAACATACGAGCTTGATAAAAAATAATCATTATAGAAGAAAATGTTTGATGGCAATTTTTGAAGTCTTCATATTTTGAAGAATATAGGTAACCAAACAGATGACAGAAGCCATTGAATTCTAGTATTTTTGCTATGAAATTATGAAATTCAGTGGGGTTCATCAACTGTTTGGTTACCCATATCCTTCAATTATCTTCTTTTGTGTTCGGGAGAAGAAAGAAACTCATACAGTGAATAAGTAATGACAATATTTTCATTGTTGGGAGAACTATCCCTTTAAATTTAAAGTTGCAATCAGAAACAATATACAATCACTTAACAAACTCTAAATACATTGTTGGAAGATTTCACATTATCACTAAAACAGTTTCTTCATTTAGAAATCAATGGATTTTTTTCTTCTGGAGCCTGACTGGAAAAAAAAAATCAAACATATTTTTATAGATAGCAGAAACAGCCAAATGATTATTCTAATTATTACTTAAATCTTCACAGTGAAAGCCAGTCATTTTGTTTTATCTACCTTTCCTTTGTTATCCAGCAAATTAAGGTTTGGTGGTGGAGAACGGAAAAGTTTAGTTGGAAGGTACATGTGCACATCTGCAGAAAGTTCAAAATTAAATTTATGAGTTATTACTGAGGGCAGCTTTTAAACAAAACGAATGTCTAAAAAGCCCCATTCTGAACTCACTGTGTATATTGAGCTCTCGAGCTTTGTGCACCAGAGACACCATTTCCCGTGTCTTTTTTGCTGCTGCCCTGAAGCGTCTGAGTCCTCCTTTAGTGGCACTAATAGGATTTTCCTGAGGAACCGCCAGTAACTGGTCCAGATACACAGCCAGGTCATCCACCTCTGCACAAACACACACACTCGCACAATTAAGTAAAAGCATCAGAGGGTTGAGCACTTCTTTTGTCACTTTTGAGATGTAACTGAGTATTTCACCGATATATAAAACTGTAACAGCAGTTATCCACCCATGCAGGCAAACTGTCTTACAGAGTGACTTTCAACCACAGGCCACACATTTCAACATAAAATGTCATGCAGAAAAGGAAAAAACTGCAAGTCAACAGCCAACAAACCCCTGGCAGCTCACTTAAACCTTCCAAACAAGTATGTTTGTCAGTAATCTTTCACTTTGGAATAAAAAAATACAATACAATAAGAAAAAAGTAATTAAATCAAGTCTTTATCAGAGTAGTGGAACCATTGTTTATGAGATTCGTTAATGAATTAGACTCTTCAGCAAAAATGTATTGGGATCCATTAGCACAGAGATTGCACATGCAAAGTAAAGTGCCAAAGAAACAACATGGCAAAAAAATGCTTTCTGAATAACATGAAGCATACTTTTAAGTATTATTATGTAAATAATATACTTTAGTTAAGAGTGAACATAATGTAATATTTTCAGACACATTATCGCATGTTAATTTAAATTAAATTGCAATGTTTTGTGGTGCAATCAGCTGAACTTTAGCATGTTTTTTAACCATTTAAGTCAGACATCAGTACAAGAACTTTACAAGTATCAAGTCATTTATATGTGCTTTAGTAAGACAACACTTCAAAATGAGTACAAAAAACTGCCTTTTTTACATTATTACAAAGTGCACTCTTTTTAAGTACACTTAGGTGGCCTATATATCAGTAATATATAATATTATTGGAAAGTATGTTTTTTAAATATACTTTCAAGATTTTAAGTATACTACAAATGCAAATTCAATTAAGCAAAACTTCTTTTTACAAGAGATAGTTCCCCCAAAAAAATGAAAATTCTGTCATCATACTCACCCTCATGTCATTCCACCTCAAACTTATTTGACTTTCTTTCTTCCGTGAAAAACAAAACTAAATTTATATATATATTGAAAGTAAGCTGCTACAATGGACCAAATTGACTTTGATTGTATGGACAAAAACAGACACTTTTCAAATATGTTATTTTGTGTTACACAGAAGAAAGAAAGTAATTTTTCTTATTTTTGGATGAATTATCTCTTTGGTTTTAGTCGTTGTTGGCGTGCTGATAGCTGGTGGCGCACTCACCACAGTCCATAAATGTAAGATGGGCACAACAGGAGGTGTCAAGAAAAGCAGAAAGTTTCCCAGTCTTAACCCTTGAAATGCAAAACTGATTTGATTTCATCCTGCTTCAGGTATGTAACAAATATTAAATCTCTAGAACCTCTTTAAATACGTTACCCTGCTCCTCCAAAGTAACCATCCTGTAGTTTTTTCAAGGTTGCCAATACAACAGGATCAATGTGTTTGTGGTCATCGGCTGCGAAGGACAAAAACAAAATGAGTTTTTCAGAATGAGAAAGCTGCTGTCTGCATATTAAAGGGTTAGTTCACACAAAAATTAAAATTATTTCATTATTTACTCACCCAAACGCGTAAGACTTCCTTTTGTCTTCAGAACTCAAATTAAGATATTTTTAACGAAATCTTAGAGATTTCTGTCCCTCCATTGACACTATGCAACTACCACTTTGGCGCTTCAAAAAATTCATGAAGAGATTGTAAATCTAATCCATACGTATCAAGCAGTTTAGTCCAAAGAGATTCAATCGCTTATGATTAACAGATACACAAGAATGGACCTCATGGTTCTTCTTGCTGAAGCTCAAACGTGCTGTGTAACACCTCATTGGTTCTTGGACATCAAGCAAGCTTGAACTTTCGTTTATCATTACTGATGCGCTGATGAATGTTTATATGTGAATAAAGGCCTAAATTATGTCTGTTCAGCATATAAAGTGATCATGTCACATCAGAAAATTCAAACTAAACCACTCGATTAATATAAATTAGTCTTATAATCTCTTTATTAACTTTAAGGGTGGTAAGTATTTTTTCACTTACTGAGCATGCCGTGTGAAATTGGGAACGTTACTGTGGGTCGGCCGGTCATCCTCCAACGGGAACAGAGGTAGGAAAGGTCAATACGGAGCATCTCCACAATCATGTGATTGTCCAGGGCTAGATAGAACTCATGATGGTCTACAAACTACACATTCAATCAGGACCAAAACCAACAAATTACCTGTGGATGCTAAATATTCAAATAGATACCAACAGCAACTTTGAATTCACAAGCTGACGTACTTGAGGTGTGAAGGTAAAGATGGTGTTGCGAATAATGTAGAATTTTGATGTTCCAAGCACACCAATTCGCCGGTACGGCCGCCCAGTTAGTCCCAACCTTTGGTTGCGCCCTGAGAAAAAGACCAACATTTTTTGCTCACAATTAATCAAAGATCAAACCAAAAAAGCCCCATAAGCATCAGAAAAGTAGTCATTCTATTTGTGCATTATATTTCAAGTCTTCTAAAGCCATTTGAAAACTTTGTGAGGAACAGAGGAACAGACTGAAAATTAATTCATTGTTAACTGAAAATCTTTCTGTGCTCACCATTCACTTCCAGTGGAGGTAAGGCACCTATTATGCTAAATTCACTTTTACATAGCGTTTGAACGTTAAATGTGTGTTTGTTGGTAGTGTGTGTACACAACCACCCTGTAATGATAAAAATACACCCACTGTTTTTTTTGGGGGGGATCCCCATCCCCATAAAAGCACTGTCTCAGAACAAGCCGTTCTCAGATTCGGGGCAATGTGACGTACTTTTGCACAAGCCCCTCCCACGACTGTAGATGGACACTGCAGTTTTAGCATTAGAAATATTTACAGCTTAAATATTTAACCATGCTGAATTTCAGCCCATAAAAATGCTAGCCCTAACAATATAATGCATTAAAATGAAAAAAAAAAAAAAAAAAATTCAAGTAGTTCAATTTCAACATGCAATTTGTTTACATTTGGTATTTTTTACTTCAATAAAATACCAAAGACTCGAAATGAACACCGCTACTGGGTTTCTTTTTTGATATTATCATTCCGTGAGATGATATTGTCCTGACACTGAGCAGGAGCAGACAGTAGACGGGCTTTGGCAAGTGAAGCTCCGCCCTCTGTGCCTGCAGCAACAGCTCATTTGCATTTAAAGGGATAGACACAAAATGCTGTAAAAAACGATCTGTTGGGAATTTTGAGCTAAAACTTCACATACACAACCTGGGGACATCAGAGACTTATTTTACATCTTGTGAAAAGGGGCATAGGTGCCCTTTAAAAAAACTCATTTTATTTCACAGACGTTTGGAAAGACAAAAAAGTGAGTAAAATATTTTTTTTTTTTTTGTGTTAACGATTCTTCCACCCTGAGTTCACCTAGTCTGGCATAGATGTGACTGAGGACTCTTGAGGGTTGAACACGGATTGGATGAACGTCCTCCAGGGTTTCTGAGTCAATGCCGTTGCTCTGCAGGAGCTGTTTAATCTCATCGCTTTCTGCCAGAATAGACACTGAAAACAAAAGAATGGAGAAAAGCCAGTGTAAATATGGTGAGACTAATGATTCAAAGTCAAACAGTTTTCTAAATTGATTAACCCAGATTTAGCTACTGTCAAACACTGTAGGTCTTACCTTGCACTACAACATCAGGCTTGGGAACAGTGGAGAGGCGTCTATTGAGAGGATCAATTTCTCCAGCTGCTAAAAAACCCTATAAAGTCAAAAACAACATTATTTCACATATACAGGAGGAACATATGTGTTTCTCAATAGCTCCACAGCCCCAATGGAGTATGCACACTGTACTTATATGTCAGTGTAGCATTATTCAACATTCATTAACAATTACAGTTTTTTTTATTTAGCATACACTTTTATGCAAAGCAACCTAAAAAAAATCAATAACAAACAATAATGCCACAATACCTCCATTCCTGAAGCTAAACCGTTGGAACAGTCATTTATCAATAATATATGGGTTTTGAGTATGGTGAATTTTATGATTTAACTAGATACCCTTATATATGATTTTAACATTAATAATTCATATTAAATAAATAATTTAACAATACATCGTCTCCACCTCAGTCCCGCGAGCCTGCGGCTACGCCTTAGTCCTTCAGTCCTATGTGCTCCATGTCAATTCGCTAGTATGTACACTCTTTTTTTAAAGAAAAAGCACATACTTCTGAGTGTGTAGCACAAGAGTAGGGAAGTTTTGGTTTATACTATCGCTCTGTCGCATAGTTACATGCATCCTGTCACTGTAAAACTGGCCTGTCAATCACCTTGTCACAGTTAACATCCTCCACATTTAGTTTAATTTAATTTCCTATAATGGAGAGAAAAGAAGTAGCATGCTGATCTGCCAGTTGTGGGTCTTTCAAGCAGAGAACTCTCCACATAATCTTAGTCTGCATTGCTCAAAGTGACACTTATATCTTATTCCATCAAAAATGTATTAAACAGTGTTATTTAATTACTTTTTATTGTTTTTTTCTTTTATATGCATAAATATTAAAACTATTACATGTATTTTTTTCAATTTTATGTATCTTATTTTATTGTTAAATCTTTTTTTATAATTGAACTGAACTGTATTAATGAAATGAGTATAGGATAAATGAGTTGAAACAGGTGTGTTTCATAAGAGAGACAAAGTGCAGGGGGCCTCCAGGACCTGATTGAGAAACATTGCAGTTCAGCATTACCATATAGAGTGTTTTTATAGAATTTACTGTACCTCTGCCAGCAGGTTACCCAATATGTACAGAGACTGGCCCCATTTCAGTGGACACTTGCCTACTGGCACTCTCTCCACTGTGTGAGGATTAGCATACTCTTCATCAACCTAGTTGAAATGACACATACCAAAAGAAACAAGGAAAGACCATTTTTCCTTTGGAATAACTTAGAAAGAATCACTGAAGCAGGAATCTGGCTTTAGCAGTACTAAATCCAGTGCTTTAGTGTTACAGGAGTGGTTCACTTTTAAAAAAAACTTTTGCTGATAATTTACTCACCCCCATGTCATCCAAGATGTCCATGTCATTCTTTCTTCAGTCGAAAATAAATTAAGGTTTTTGATGAAAACATTCCAGGATTTTTCACCATATAATGGACTTCAATGGGAACCAAACGGTTCAAGGTCCAAAAGACAGTTTCAGTGCAAACTGTTCAAAGGGCTTTAAATGATTTCAGACGATGAATAAGGGTCTTATCAAGCGAAACAATCACTCATAAAAAAAAAAAAAAAGTTTAAATTTTATTAGCTCAAATGTTCGCCTTGCTCTGTTCTGTCATGACTCTCCTGTTCGAACTCGTTTATCAAAATGAACAAATCTTTTTTCGTGTCATTTGGTTCATTCAATGAACAAAATGAACGAGTTGACTCGGGAAAAGATTTGTTTACTTTGATGAACGAGTTCGAATAGGAGAGTCACGAACGCGCATCACACCCTAACCCTAACAGAGCAAGGCGAGCATTTGAGCTTATAAAACTTAAACTTTGTTATTTTTTTTTAAAATGAGCGATCATTTCGCTTGATAAGACCCTTATTCATTGTCTGAAATCGTTCAAAGCCCTTTGAACAGTTTGCAGTTTGCATTGAAACTGTCTTTTGGACCTTAAACCATTTAGTTCCTATTGAAGTCCATCATATGGAGAAAAATCCTGGAATGTTTTCCTGGAATTTCTTTTCGACTGAAGACAGAATAACATGGACATCTTGGATGACATGGGGGTGAGTAAATTATCAACAAAAGTTTTTTTAAAAGTGAACTACTCCTTTAAGAGAAAAATAACAGATTGTACCTTATCCGGAGGAACACTATAAAGCTCAGGAACCAATCGTAATCCATTCTTCCCTCTGATGAGGATGCCATCTAAAGCCTCTCTGTACTCCTGAACCTAAATAAGAGAGGAACAATCAAGAGAGCATTGTTTTCTGAAGAATTGTCAGGTATTTATTGACTATAGTAAATTGTCTGTACCTGTTCTGGACTGTTGATAAAAATGCCGTCCAGGATGAGGTATGTCCAGAACAGAGGCCATTCACACTCTATATTCTCAAAGAGCTTCAGCTCAGATGACTCGTAATACAATCGATTTGGGTCCTTAGAAAAGAGTGATTGTGTTGGAATAAGCTCCAAATACCCATACAAAAGACAGCCACAAACAAAAATGTGATATATCTTGTCTGACAAATTGTTCAAGCACGGTTTTACCTCTCGGGGTGTTTTGTGTCCATCTCTGAGAAAGCGACAGCATCCATATCTGCCCTATATGAGACAGTATGGGAGTAAATAAAGACGTGTTTGACGAAGCAACAATTTGCATGTTTTTATTCAATTTATAGAATTAATAAAATAACAAATAATATTTAATTGAATCAATTAACCTGTTAACTGTCACCCCCCCCTTTTTTGAATAGACATGAAAATGCACATTTCGAACTTAAATGGTTGTAATTTAAGAATGCTTTGGAATATAGACATATGATTGGTCTTGTTTTAAAGAAGACATTTGGCAGATTTTTGTAGAAGTGAAATAAATTAAGAAAGTGAAACAGAAAAAAAGTTATAGAAGTTTGAGTTTATGGAAATGTACAATGTAAAAATATTAATTATTCATATTTTACATAAAATATATATTTTCAAAACCTGGGCTACTCTAAAATGGCAGAAAGATCAAGGCCAAAAATCTGAACAAGTTGTGTTTCAAATTTTAGGTTGATATCTCAAAAAATGAGCTTTCAGTAAGATTTTGTTTGAGCGCAGTACCAAACTTTTTCACTAGGGCTCAATCAGACTCCATTACTGCCCATATAAGGGCGCCTGCTTTTCCATTCGTGTTTTGAGTGATATGAACCATTATTTTCACAATTTTCATACAATTTCTGAAGTAGAGATCCTATTCAGGAGTAGCATGCGAAGTTTGGCAGATTTTGATATGAATTGAACCTCTAAGAAACACACACAAAGAACACGCATGTAAGTCATAGCTAGCTGCCACGTCACAAATGGTGAATTTATTATTTTTTTCTTGATATTTTAAACTTTTCAGACCTTTTTTTTCCCAAAATAATTGAATGGATTCTATCTTTTGAACTTTTGGCATGAAAACAAACTGAGGTATCTACCATTTTTTCATGATTTTTCATGTTTACTGCTATTTTAAAATAAAGGTCTGAACACGCCTTATGAGTATGAAAATATTCTTGTTTTATATTGATAAATTATGGCTCCTCTGTAATATATTTTGAAATTCAGTCACCAAATATGAAAACTAGAGATTGTAAGCTTTCAAATGATATATAGTTTGTCAATATTATTTAAGGTATTTACTAAGATATTATTGTTTTAAAAATATAGTGGCAAACGTCCCACCTGTGGGACGGTGACAGTTAAGTGGTTAAAAAAATAATAACAAATAGATCTATAATCTATATATTTAATGTATTTTTTTATTTATTTATTTTTTCAAATTTCACAATTTATTGATTTCTTAAATTTCTTTTTTTTTTAAATTTAAATATCCAGGATTAGGTGCTTCCTTCCATGTCATAAAGAGCAAAGTGTTAGTTGTCTTAAACTATTAATTTAAATCATGTATAAAACACTACTACTCCCTGGTTCCTGAAACACGTCAAGGGTAAAGTCAACTAAATGATTGCAGTAATTATTCATATCCACTATTCACCTGAAGTTTTGCAATGATTTCTTCTTTGGTGATATTAACAATGTCAATGTCCTCAACTGCAAATGCTGGATAAGAGATGATGGACAGAACCCCAGCGTCCACCTCTTTGGATGTCGATGCCCTCGGCAGCATCGAGCTGAGAATGGACTAAAGGATCCAGAAAGAGAAAAACATTCTGTTACTTTCATAAGGCTTGAAAACTCTGAAGATTATGGATGTTGTCCCCTCATGTGTGACATCATAAATTAGTTTATTACTTGGCAGTGCTGAATGCCATCAGCTAAAGCATGTACGACGGACTCTGGGCCACCCTTGGCACCGAAAAGGTTCAGTTCATCCAAAGCCTCCAAAGCTGCCTGAATACAACAAGAGGTCATGTTATTTTATCACGGGGATATCGTTATTTGACACTTGTTTGACATGTGAATCAAACCAATTCTTAACTGACTATGCAATTTATCATTAAAACATAAATATTTCACCTTTGCCATTCCGATAGAGCTGACATTTATCTCAGGGATCCCTTTATTTGTCTTGTCTCCTCGTTCCCACATTCCAAAATCCTGAGGATAAATGTAATTTCCATAATACTCATGGAAATATTTTGAATTAAAAAAACTTCATTAAAGGAGTAGTTCACTTTAAAGAAAACTTTTGCTGATAATTTACTCACCCTCATGTCATCCAAGATGTCTATGTCATTCTTTCTTCAGTCAAAAAGAAATTAAGGTTTTTGATGAAAACATTCCAGAATTTCATATAATGGACTTCAATGGGAACCAAATGGTTCAAGGTCCAAATGAGAGTTTCAGTGCAGCTTCAAAGGGCTTTAAACGATGTCTTATCTAGCGAAACGATCGGTCATTTAAAATATAAATAATAAAGTTTAAGTTTTATAAGCACAAATGTTCGCCTTGCTTTGTTCTGTGATGAGCATGTGACTCTCCTGTTCAAACACGTTCATCAAAATGAACAAATCCTTTTTCGAGTCATGACACGAAGGGTCCTAGATAAGACCCTTATTTATCGTCTGGTGTCGTTTAAAGCCCTTTGAAGCTGCACTGAAACTCTCATTTGGACCTTGAACCGTTTGGTTCCCATTGAAGTCCATTATATGGAGAAAATCCTGGAATGTTTTCATCAAAAACCTTAATTTATTTTCGACTGAAGAAAGAAAGACGCGGCCATCTTGGATGACATGGGGGTGAGTAAATTATCAGCAAAAGTTTTTTTAAAAGTGAACTACTCCTTTAAGGTGCTTACCGCTAATTTATACGCAGATTCAATGTAAAAGATCAGATTCTGGATGACGTCGACCTCATCACGTGTATAAATAATATTTAGCCCTGCGAATAAAAAGTGGTGAAAATCGAATCTGCTGTTTCACTCAAGCAACAGATTTACACACATGTATGCTGCAAACACTTTAAATGTGATAAGTTCAATTAAACCTGATGCTGTCATTTGGGCCAGGAAGAGCAGGAAGATGGAGGTGGCATCCACCTGTAGATGACCCCATTCCTGATCACCAACGACAGTGGCACACGTTCCTGTATTGTACTTGGCATGAAGGCAATCTTTGGTGCTTTTGCTGTACTTGAACTTCTCCACCTTATCAAGCTGAAAGTTGAATACAGGCTCAAGTTACTGCCTTGTGAAAAGTCTTTGAATTGGGACGCGATCTAGTGCACTCTCAGAAAAACGGTACAAAAGCTGTCACTGGGGCTGTACCTTTTCAAAAAGTACAATTTTGTACCCAAAGGCTGCATATTGGTAGCTTAGTGGTACATATTAACACCTAAAATGTAAATATTACCACCTAAAATGGACATATTAGCTCATGAAATTGAGATATTAGCACCTAAAATGTACATATTAACACTTAAAATGTACTTATTATCACCTAAAATGTACATATTAACACATAAAATGTACATATTAGCACCTAAATTTTACATATAACTTAAAATGTACATATTAGCACCTAAAATGTACTTATTAGCACCTAAAATGTACACATTAACACCTAAAATTTACATATTAGCACCTAAACTTTACATATTACTTAAAATGTACATATTAGCACCTAAAATGGACAAAAGTTTACCTTTTGAAATGGTACAGCCCCAGTGACAGCTTTTGTACCTTTTTTTCTGAGAGTGTGTCTGTCAATGTGTTGCCTTGATTGATAATTCAGTTTACCTGTTATCCAATTATTTTTCTCATTAGTTCTTCTGTGTATTTAGTGTTCGATCAGTCCTTGGTTCAGTGTTGTCTATGGTACGTGGTTTTGCTATTTCTCTTTCATTAGACTGTAGTTTCCTAAATATTTGTGTTTAAAAACTGTTATTTGAGCTATCTCCTTCGGCTTCATTTTGCAATGTTAATAGCACCCACACGTGACACCAGACACGAGTGGCACTTTTAGTTTGTACCATGCTTCACATTGCACTAGTAAAGTGTCACATTTCAGTAACATAGAGCCCACAATACTTAATATAATTCATCAATAGTGTGTATTAACCTGTTTGGTTTGGTTGATTCTTTTTATGTATATGTTGTAGCCTAAATATGTTTGTAATATTCTTTTTGCTTTAAAGAAACACAAACATACACTTCTATGTCAATAATTAAATCCAGTAAAAAAAAATACAGTGTTGTGTACAATCACTAAGCACTGTAATGCACTCTAAACCTTAACAAGTTAGTTCAATACACTGTAATGTCTTAAAATGGCAATAGGGTTGAAATTGGTGAGGAGTGAAGACTGATTCAGGTCAGAGAGAAATGGTATTTATTAGACAAAACTGTATGTTTTTTTTTTTTTAATTCATATTTTTGTAAACAATACCAATTAAATTGATCCAAAATTTGAAATGTTAAAAAAAATCTATTTCAAATAAACCCTGAAAAACTGTAGTAAAATAATTGCTGTAAAAAACAATCAAGCATTCCATGACAGGAAAATTTTTTTTTCTTTTTTGTGTTTTGTAATCTAATAAATGCAGCCTTACTGATACCAGAATAATGTTCTCCTGCAAAGCAATTAAAAAATATTTTGAAATTGTCACCACAATTGTGACTTGATATGTACTGCAAAACATTATCTACACAGTATGCTTCGGATTTGATAGGATTTGTAATGAATCTTGACAGATTGATTTGCCTGTACTGGAATGAGAATGTTGTTTATCCATACCTGTCTTATCATACACTGCAGTAGTCCTCGCATGAGTTTGACCACACTCTGCAGAATGAGAAAAGACAGAGAACAAGCGAGAGAGAAAGAGAGCAGTGAGCCTTGACCGTGACCTTATCCTCTCCATCTGCTATGACCATGAAAGAAACATGAGCCAAATGATTTGCCCTCTGGCATTTTACATGATCTCCCAGACACAAACACTAATGAGCAGAAAATCTTAAATGGCTGGGACATGTGCAGACATGGTCTTCGATGCCCTTTGACAAAATTGTATAGTTTTGCTTGTATCTCAACTCACTATGTATGCATGAACCAACCTGCTCCAGTTCATAGGCTTTGGCTTTGTCTTCATCCATGTCTGCATTCTTCCTGTAGGCCAGACTCAGAGCCCACACAGACAGGATGCAGTACACATTGTCTCTAACCCAGGCATGAGGTAACGTCTCATCTCCTGGGAGTAACCCTGTCACCGGATCCTGCAAAATATTATTTAAAAAAACATATATGGTATCCTGAGGGTCTATCAAACTAAAATGAATTATATTTATGTTGTGTAAAGTGTCATTTAAAAGCATGACACTTTAAATTCTACATCTGTGTTCTCTTTCGTAATGAGTATTTTTACTTTAGCACAATCCTGTTGCCTTACAAGTGTTATGATTCGTTACAATAACCCAAATTCAAACTCTAAACTCTTGTGTGAAAAAAAGTGTGCTTAATAGAATTATTGAATGTACACTATTAGTGCATACTTTACATCTTAAAAGTATATTTTAAAAAAACTGTACTTGCATGAAATATAATACTACTGAAATAAAAGTTGACGGCTACTTAAAAAGTGCACTTTCATGCCAATGTTTCTTAACACACTTAAGTACACTTTAAAAAGCACACTTTGGGTAACAATTCAGTTTAGGGTCCAATTATCTCTATTATAGTTGCTTAGTAGAATGCATATGATATTGACTGTTTCTTAGTACTTATAAAGCACATATTAATGCCTTATTCTGCATGACCTTACACATTCCTTATACCTTATACATCGCTTAACGGTAAACTTAACAACTACCTTACTAACTAAGTATATTTGAGGCAAGAGAAGTAGTTAATAGTTAGTTAATAGTGACAATAAAGTGTAACTGCAATGACAAAGTGCAAAGTGTAAGTGCATAGTCGTATTACTAAGAACAAGGTTACACCTTAAAAATAAAGTGTAACCTAAAATTGTAATTTCATTACAAATGTATTTAAATACATTAAGTTTAAGTTTCAATAGAAATTACATTAAATGATATTTTAGTGGTAACACTTTAAAATAAGATTTCATTTGATGGCATAGGTGACTACATTAGTTAGGAACTAATGAACTTCTACAGCAGTTATTACGGTAATTTTAAAGTTAATCTCGACATTTATAACATAACACTCAGTTTTCACCTAAGGATCACAAAGTATTCTAAAGTGTAGCCTACTTTTTCAAAATAGCCTTTTTAATTGATATTAACACACATTATAGTGAAAGTGAGAGATTTTTTGCTCACCTGGTGACAGAGGATTGTCTGTTGCAACGTTCTGGCATAATTGTCGAGTTTCACTCCAGAATTACTTCGACTTCTCATAATAGTTCCTTTCTAGCTCTCCAGTTTAGATGCAGTTTAGCTCTCACTAGCAGTGTGTCTTAGCTGGCGGTGGTCAAATATCAAGTACCGTAAATGTGAGGTAGGTAAATGTCAAGTTGTTCAGTATCTGTTACATTAGATGGCGTAACTAGTGTTGAACATGCACCCTATCTTTATGGTTACAGGCAGAGTTTTTCTCATCCATATTTAACATATAATAAAATCATTATTAAAAAATGAAAACATTTTAAAAATAAGGCTAGTATACAACACACTAAGCAAAATGTAGCTTCAACTGAAGAATATGTAAGCTTCTGTTGTTGTTTACAAAATTATTCAAGCATTCAGTCATGCTCATTCGTTCATGCCAATATTGATTTTATACAACAGTTCAACAAAGAACAACTTAATAGTGAGAAACTTTTTTAGACCCAAAACTATAAATAAATGCTGTCTTAAATTAAGTATCAACTTGGATGTTTAAGTCATTTCTTCTTAAATTACACTAAACAGACTTTAAAAATAATTTGCGAGTCTTGTATAACATTAAAAAATATATTTTGATGTGTTAAAGGAGCAGTTTACTTAAAAAAAAAAAAAAAAAAAAAAAAAAACTTTGCTGATAATTTACTCACCCCCATGTCAAAGATATCCATAAAGAAATGACATGGATATCTTGGATGACATGGGGGTGAGTAAATTATCAGCAAAAGTTTTCTTAAAAGTGAACCCCCTTAAAGCAATGTAAAACATACATTTTTTTAACAGTGAATATTGTCACTTTCACATTTGTTTATTGTTGCTCCAGCAAAGAAAATAGGTCCAAATGAAGTCAATCAGCGTAATCAACCGGTTTTATCAGAGCAACACACAACAGTTGTGTTTTGTTCCATAATGCATAATGAACGGGTTTAATCAAACGTTGATTCAATGATTCACTCACTACAGACACAGTCACTTGTGGCCATCTACTGGCGATGTAACACAGCAAAATCATTATGCTGATGAACTGCTGTTGACCAGTGTTTGTAAATTTGCAGATAAAATATAAAAATATAAAATCAATAAATAAATTTGATTAAGTTTGATTTTAAGGACATTTTTGTTTGTTGTAAAAAGTTTTTTTGTACGATACTTGCTTCAAAAATATGCATAGCCTACTCTAAATTAAACATATCACAATTACATAGCCTAAGTAAAGAGTAAACTAAACGTTGCAGAAACAGAGGTATTTTTAGTGTTTTATTTGACAAACATAAACTTTGCTCTTTCATGTCAGAGAAGGACATGCAATCTTGGTACATGTGGAGGTCGTTCACAGTACAATGACATCAGTTTGTTACAGTACATTCTTGTGCAAATACTCCTCTCACTAACTTTAGGGGCCTTTGTCATTAGATGGATTCAGACGACTCAGACCATCCTGAGAAAGATGTGTGCAACTGTGCACGTTCTCTTACCGGCACTGTGCCTATAGGGTCGATACTACACAGGCCTTCTCATAGCTTATCAAATACAGTACTTTATCAAATATCGCATGAATACAATTATTTATACACATATAGCTCTTAAAATGGTCTTCAAATTACTCATGCTCAGCTCTAGTTTTTTTAATTAAAATGCTTACAGTATTGTATTGTAAAAAAAAAAGTTTGGGCCAAGTCAAATATGTTAATGACCACTAAATAAGGTTATTAAATGCTTAGAACATAAAACATCTAAAGTGAAACCAATGTAACTTTTCAAGTCAGACTTCTCCGCACGCTCTTAACAGTAAGTATTTGTGCTACATAGACCACAGTTCAAAAATTAAAGTGCTTGCAACATACACACAAAATATGGCCATAAAATAGTATGTCGGTTGACTCATACATGAATATGTTTCAGTCTTCCACTCCGCTATGAATGAACAGGCTCATTAAAAGAACAATGACCATTCCTGGGGGTAGAAAATATAATCAGTTTTAGTAAAGGGCAGTTTTTAGTACATGATAAAAGGGGATGGATCATGGCAGCAGTGACATACCTGCATAATCCAGTAGTGCACTCTATGCTGTCATGGCAGTACGCTCCGTATGGTTTGAACCCCATAATTCGCCACAAAGGGGACATTCGTATCTTGCGGTGCAGGATATGTGATGACTGAAGATCTGATCGCACCTCAGAAGTCACTAATGGCGCAGAGGATACCTAACATACATGTCACAGTCAGTATGCATTCACACAATAATAACTTCATTTAACTTTTTATTATTTAATAACTGGTAAATTATAGGGTAACATTTTACAACAAGGCCTTATTTGTTAACATTGAACTATGACAATAATATATTATTACAACATGTGCTTTTATATTGCTTTAACTCATCAAAATACTTATTTATAAGTCAGCTTAATGTAATTTAAGTTGCAATGACTTAAATATTCAAGATTGTACTTAAAAATTAAGGCAGCAACTTTTTACAGTAAGAACTAATAATGAGCAATATTGTACAGCATTTATTAATCTGTGTTAATTAAAATAGTATTGTTCATTGATAATGTTATTTCACAGTACATTAACTAATGTTAACATTTTTAATGTCAAACTCATTTCAATGCAGTAATTTTGATGAAAGTGAAAAATGTTTTTTTTTTAACAAAAAACATTTGCCTGCCAACCTGCATGTCCTCGCTGTCTTTGAAAAAAAGTTGTTGAAAAGAGGTGTAAACGTACCTGATACATCAGCACGAGCAAGATCAGTGCGCAAAATCCACATTTTGCCAGGTGAAAGTGATACAGATTCATTCTGGTGGTGTTTTTCCCTTAACTACTATAATGTCAGTGTGTCCAGGAGATTAGCTTAAACTTTGCTGTGGCCATGTGTATTTATAACCGTGCAACATTGACCACCCCACCCTCTCTGTCAGTCCATCTCTTCTGCTCTCTTACTCTGTAAGGCCATGCATGGCCAAGATAAAATCACGTGTTTAGTAAATATTTGAGTTTACATAACCTTAATGCACACATAAGCATTTGGGATTGGTGGGAGTAAAGAAAAAAGACTGGCCTAAGTTCTGACCTAAATGTTTTTTGAGATTTTAGCATGCTTTTTTACTTGCTAAATTAGATTGTTTTAATAAGCTGTATCCCACAAATTACGATTGCATGCGCCAGATCTCAAATTGGGATTTTTGCATAAGAACTTATTTGATAATGGAGAATACACAAAGGTTTCTTATCTCTTTTTTTACCTTTAACATAATTTTCAAGAGGCAAGTATGTTCCCATCCATCTCTCTGAATCAATAGGTCATCATGTTCACTCAGATAACATGTTCATACTAAGAATCTTGCATGCCGTTGCATCAGTCATTTTGATTTAAAAATAGGCCTAATTAATTTAATAGACCTAATTAGAATATGAAACATTGCACAGGCAGAATAATTCAGCCGAAATGAAAAGGTTGCAATGGTTGCCTATTTAGCTTTGTCTTGTAATTAATTATTATGCATGCATTTTTTTATGCATTTCATTTGTCACACAGGACCGTTTAAAATGTAGCTACAAAATGATCAATAACAGGACCTAAAAGAATAATTCTCTTAAAAATTCAAGTAAACTTTAAATTCTCTAAATTAA
>NW_024121433.1:2230354-2243843 GCF_016745375.1 Pimephales promelas | reverse complement strand
TTTATGGGAAAGCACGACCTGGTCATCCGGTTTCCTGAGGGAGCGGGAGGCTAAATCCGCCTCGCCCTCCCCTCGTTCCCTCTGGGACCTCTCAGTAGTTCTAAGTGCTCTGCAGAGGCCTCCCTTTGAGCCTTTGCAATCGGTAGAGTTAAAGTTTCTGTCCATGAAGACAGCACTCCTGGTTGCATTGGCCTCCTTCAAGAGGGTAGGGACCTGCACGCATTCTCTGTTGACGAAGCGTGGCTGGAATTCGGGCCGACTTACTCTCACGTGATCTTGAGACCCCGGCCTGGATATGTGCCCAAGGTTCCCACCACTCCTTCCGGACCAGGTGGTGAACCTGCAAACGCTGCCCCTGGAGGAGGCAGACTCAGCCTTGGCACTGCTCTGTCCGGTACGTGCGCTGCGCACCTACGTCGACAGAATGCGGTGTTTCAGGACCTCAGACCAGCTCTTTGTCTGTTATGGGGGGAGCCAGAAGGGAAGGACTCTCTCAAAGCAACGGCTGTCTCACTGGATAGTGGACACCATTGCTTTGGCTTACCAACAGCAAGGTCGACCGTGCCCCTTGGTGGCCCACTCCACTCGGAGTGTGGCTTCCTCTTGGGCTTTAGCGCATGGCGTCTCGCTAACAGACATCTGCAGAGCTGTAGGCTGGGCGTTACAAACACCTTCGCGAGATTCTATAATCTGCGAATTGAGCCGGTGTCCTCTCGCGTACTCGCTCCCGCCAGTACTGGACCCGCTTAGGTGTCTTCGCTTGCTCGCCATTCCACTCCTCGGACTGGGTAAGTGCGATATTCTTCAGTTGAGTCTTCCTTTGAAGCCCTGAGTCCTCCAGCACTCAAGGGTCTCCTTGCGTTACGTCTCCTTGCCACTTCTGCTGTACCGCTGGGTAGACGCAGAGTTCAGTCTTGGCTCCTCAGCGAAGACATACTGTGGTTGCGTTCACTTCCTCCTTTTATACCCATGGGGTGGGGCGGAGTACGCTATGCAAATTCCGCAGCCCCAAGGCATTTTAATGCTTTGGCTCGTTATTAAATACTCGAAGAGGATTGGCTTTCTATGCGAAACCCCCATTCTCCGTCATTCTGACGTAACGTCTCCATTCCCTACTCAGGGAACGAGGGTTACATCCGTAACCGAGACGTTTCGTAATAATGTTTGTGTTTATAATGAAATGTTTCACCTTTTTATTTTTGAAAGCTTGAGATAAAATAAATATTTTGATACCATGTTTCAGATCCAGTCATGTTTGTGAAATACTTTTGAGAATTGTATTATTAAATATTCTTTTTGACTAACATGAGTGACATCAACGGAGATTAATATTTATTAGTAGGATTGATATGATGGAACTGAACCAAAAAAGTCAATACTGTAAGGTTGGTTTCACGTATTGAATGTAGGAAGAATAAAGAGGTCAAGATGACATAAATTTTATAATATTTTATTTTAATATTCCATGAGGTTCACTTGTTACTAAAGTTTTTGCACAAAAAACTTTAATTTTAGAGACTGAACTCCAGTGGGCGGAGCTTATAGTGAGATGAGGTGTAACTATTGGTCCATGTCTCGCTCTGGAGGCGGGCATATGCAAATGTATGATGTCACAGATCCCGCTGTTTTTGGAGCTTGATTAAAAAAAAACTCTGTTTATAATGAGGACGTTTGAATCAAGATGTTTTAACGAAATAAAGACCTTTTATATGCCATAATAAGATCAAGGCAAATTTTAATTCTCATTAAGACATGAATAGCCTAAAATGACTGAGACAAACTTTGTGAACATTTGTTTTTATTAAACAGCTCTCTTAAAAAAGTATTTTAGCAATATATATATAAATTAAATGTTGCAGAAATATTAGTATAGTCCCATAGAAAAACATGCACCAAACAAAGTTAACTTACACATGTCAAACATTGACATATGACATTATGATTTTTTTAACACACCTGAGCACAGTTAAAGCTGATTGTATTGTAGACGATTGTATGACTTCAGTACAGGATGATTGATTGGTTCCGTGTGAAAACGGTGTCTTATGATGAAGGAGTGTGTGAGGAAGACGATGATCTGAGATTATGTGAATTTCTTGATGAAGCGCAGCTTGAGGTAAGCAATTACCAGGAAAATGAAGGTCATGATTGCCAGAGCCAAGTGATTCTGCCACAAACCCCAGGCTGAATTATTGATGCCCTGATCCATCAGGAACTCCTCGCCTGCGGTGCAACTGCCATGAGAACAAACCAGACGTCAAAACTATTATTAATACCAAGTGTTCACTGGATTGATTTCATATTAATTCAACTTAATTCTATTAAAGTCCCCCTGTGGTGTAAATCCAGCGTTTAATGTTGATTATGTGTGTACGTGGTGTTTTTAATCCGCTTTAACCAAAGACAGTCTCAAAAACACACTTTGAAATCGCTGGTGTTTCTGACGTCACAAACCACCTTGTAACCAATCAGATCAACGTGTGATCGCCAACTAGTGGATCTCTGAGTGAGTGGAGGCGGGGCTCATTTGAATATTCATAGAACCACGTATACTAAATGAGGCAAGGGTGTCGAATTACATTCAAGATATTTAAAGGCAGATTTTTTTTTTTCAAAGGAAAACCCATTTACAGTATAGCTGTCATTTTGGTGATCAGTTTTAAGGGTTTTATTTGGGTAATTTAGTTACTCACACTCTCTCTGGCGTGCCGGTTGTGTTCCTGGTGTCACAGAAACTGAGGCCGGTGAACTCGTTGATTTGCAGAGCCTGAAACAATCATCATCAACCATAAATAAACATGATTTCTTCTGCATTCAATAAATCAAACAGCAAGTGTTTAGTGTCAGGGTTCTTATACTTAAAAAAAAAGAAGTCCAAAAATATTGCTTGAACTTGAAATCAAATCTGGGTTTTTTTTTAACCGGCTTGTTATTTAGTTCACCTTCATGAACTGCAATAATTACCACTGAAATCAACATTAATACAAACTGGATGAGTAAAGTTTTATGACGAAGCCCTGTCTGAAAGTCTTAAATAACTGAGTGAAATAAGTTAACCTGATTTAACACGTAGCTAAAAACGAATCAATACTTTCCACAAAAAGTTACTAAATAAACTAATGTTTTCCTTTGCTAATGTTTTCCTCTCCCCACGGGGTCCGGCCGGGCTCAGCCCGAAGGAGCGACGTGGGGCCGGCTTCCCGTGGGCTCACCACCTGCAGGAGGAGCCGTAAGGGGCCGGTGCAGAGAGGATCGGGCGGCAGTCGAAGGCAGGGGCCTCGGCGACCCGATCCCTGGACACAGAAACTAGCCTTAGGGACGTGGAACGTCACCTCGCTGGCGGGGAAGGAGCCTGAGATTGTGCGTGAGGTTGAGAGGTTCCGACTAGAGATTGTCGGGATCACCTCTACGCATGGCTTGGGCTCTGGAACCACACTCCTTGAGAGAGGATGGACTCTTCACCACTCTGGAGTTGCCCAAGGTGAGAGGCGACGAGCTGGTGTGGGTTTGCTAATAGCCCCCCAGCTCAGCCGCCATGTGTTGGAGTTTACCCCGGTGAACGAGAGGGTCGTTTCCCTGCGCCTACGGGTCGGGGATAGGTCTCTCACTGTCGTTTGTGCCTACGGGCCGAACGGCAGTGCAGAGTACCCGGCCTTCTTGGGGTCTCTGGGAAGAGTGCTTGAAAGTGCTTCAACTGGGGACTCCGTCGTTCTACTGGGGGACTTCAACGCTCACGTGGGCAACGACAGTGACACCTGGAGGGGCATGATTGGGAGGAACGGCCCCCCCGACCTGAACCCGAGTGGTGTTCAGTTATTGGACTTCTGTGCTAGTTACAGTTTGTCCATAACGAACACCATGTTCAAGCATAAGGGTGTCCACCAGTGCACGTGGCACCAGGACACCCTAGGTCGCAGGTCGATGATCGACTTTGTGGTCGTTTCATCTGACCTGCGGCCGTATGTCTTGGACACTCGGGTGAAGAGAGGGGCAGAGCTGTCAACTGATCACCACCTGGTGGTGAGTTGGATCCGATGGTGGGGGAGGAGACTGGACAGACTTGGCAGACCCAAGCGTACTGTAAGGGTTTGCTGGGAACGTTTGGCCGAATCTCCTGTCAGAGAGATCTTCAACTCTCACCTCCGGCAGAGCTACGACCAGATCCCGAGGGAGGCTGGAGATATTGAGTCTGAGTGGACCATGTTCTCCACCTCCATTGTCGAAGCGGCTGCTCGGAGCTGTGGCCGTAAGGTCTCCGGTGCCTGCCGAGGCGGCGATCCTCGAACCCGGTGGTGGACACCGGAAGTAAAGGATGCCGTCAAGCTGAAGAAGGAGTCCTATTGGGCCTGGTTGGCTCGTGGGACTCCGGAGGCAGCTAACAGGTACCGGCAGGCCAAGCGGACTGCGGCCCGGGTGGTTGTGGAGGCAAAAACTCGGGCCTGGGAGGAGTTCGGTGAGGCCATGGAGAAGGACTGAATCGGCTGGCCTCGAAGAGATTCTGGCAAACTGTCCGGCGCCTCAGGAGGGGGAAACAGTCCCCAATCAATGCTGTTTACAGTAGGGGTGGGCGGTTGTTGACCTCAACTGGGGATGTCGTCGGGCGGTGGAAGGAATACTTTGAGGATCAACCTCAATCCCGCCGTCACGTCTTCCATTGAGGAAGCAGAAGCTGAGGGCTCAGAGGTGGACTCGTCCATCACCCTAGCTGAGGTCACCGAGGTAGTCAAGAAACTCCTCTGTGGCAAGGCACCGGGGGTGGATGAGATCCGCCCTGAATACCTCAAGTCTCTGGATGTTGTGGGGCTGTCTTGGTTGACACGCCTCTGCAGCATCGCGTGGCGGTCGTGGACAGTGCCTCTGGGATGGCAGACCGGGGTGGTGGTTCCTCTTTTTAAGAAGGGGACCGGAGGGTGTGTTCCAACTACAGGGGGATCACACTTCTCAGCCTCCCTGGGAAAATCTATGCCAGGGTACTGGAGAGGAGAATACGGCCGATAGTGGAACCTCGGATTCAGGAGGAACAGTGTGGTTTTCATCCGGGCCATGGAACACTGGACCAGCTCTATACTCTCTACAGGGTGCTGGAGGGTTCACGGGAGTTTGCCCAACCAGTCCACATGTGTTTTGTGGATTTGGAGAGGGCATTCGACTGTGTCCCCCGAGGCGGCCTGTGGAGGGTGCTCCGGGAATATGGGGTCCGGGGTCCTTTGCTAAGGGCTGTCCGGTCCCTGTATGACCGAAGCAGGAGCTTGGTTCGCATTGCCGGTAGTAAGTCAGACTTCTTCCCGGTGCATGTTGGACTCCGGCAGGGCTGCCCTTTGTCGCCGGTTCTGTTCATAATTTTTATGGACAGAATTTCTAGGCGCAGCCAGGGGCCGGAGGGTGTCAGGTTTGGGGACCGCACGATTTCGTCTTTGCTTTTTGCGGATGATGTTGTCGTGTTGGCCCCTTCACACCTTGACCTTCAGCATGCACTGGGACGGTTTGCAGCCGAGTGTGAAGCGGCTGGGATGAGAATCAGCACCTCCAAATCCGAGGCCATGGTCCTCAGTCGGAAAAGGGTGGCTTGCTCACTTCAGGTTGGTGGAGAAATCCTTCCTTAAGTGGAGGAGTTTAAGTATCTTGGGGTTTTGTTCACGAGTGAGGGAAGGATGGAACGGGAGATTGACAGACGGATCAGTGCAGCTTCTGCAGCAATGCGGTCGATGTACCGGTCTGTTGTGGTGAAGAAGGAGCTGAGCCGTAAGGCAAAGCTCTCAATTTACTGGTCAATCTACGTTCCTACTCTCACCTATGGTCATGAGCTTTGGGTCATGACCGAAAGGACAAGATCCCGGATACAGACCCGGCCCCGGATGAAGCGGAAGAAGATGCTTGCATGTATGTATATATGTTTTCCTTTGCGTTACTTTTTCTCATCTTTGGGTTGCTTCTTTGTTTCTAAATAACAAAAAGTTCTCATTTTTCTTGTGTTACGTAATAAAAAAATTTGTTGTAAATAAAGTAATCTGATTATGTCACTCGTGTCACTTCTGCTGCGTTACTCCAACACTTTTCAAAAAAACCTTTAGCATTTTGCTAACATGTCTCTAGCATGATTTACCATTGCTGATGTTTTAACATGTTGCTTGCATGATTCATGATGTTGCAAGCATGATTTAACTACACATTGCTAACATGCTTTAACATGTTGTTATCATGATTTAACATATTGCTAACATTTTTTTGCATATTGATAACATGATTTAACTTGTTGCTAGCATGAATTAACATTGCGTTGACAAGCCAACATAACATACTTAAAGCAATGTTTTATATAGTTAAAAAATACTTTTAGATATTTTTTTACATCTAGTCTTTCAATGATAGTAAAACGACACTGCTGCGTGTCAGAGTATGCCAACTTAGGGCAGTTTGAGACACCAGCTCTGATTGGACACTCACAGCGAGACCGTAACGAGGAATACTGAAGTACTTCAACCAGTTCAACCAATTAGCCACACTGGGGAGATTCACCAGCAGCCCAGAGAAGATCTACACACACACACACACACAGAGAGAAATAACAAACAATGTTAAACTAAACACAGATGTATTTATATTAACATTACATGCATTTTAGATCAGCCAAAATCTCACAGCTGATACACACTCTGAACACCGATGTCTTTTATTATGTTATCTTTGATTTAAGTCTACAATTTATATTTATAGCCATGACGATAGCCGATCATTCAGAATGATATCTGCTGATACCGCCGACACCGCAGCCCGCGAGCTTAGAATAATCACTGTTATCGGTGATGGTGTGAACAGCCCTTTAGTTGTTTTAGTTTATGATGAGCATGAATGTGTGCGTGTGTTTACCATCATGAAGACAAAGCTGATGGTCAAAAAGATGTTAGCAATGGCCACCACCGTCTGATCCGCAGAGATGGCCAGAGTCAAGGAAGTCGCCGTGTACGAGACCATCAGGATGGAGAATAAGAAGATAAAGAACGCCTCCACAGATGCCTTCAGGCCTGGAGAACCAATCACAACACAGCATCAGAAAAGAAGCCACTATCATTCACTCACAATAACTCACTATCACTCTTTTACTCACTCACTCACTATCACTCACTATCACTCACTCACTATCACTCTTTTACTCACTCACTCACAATAACTCACTATCACTCTTTTACTCACTCACTCACTCACTATCACTCACTCACTATCACTTCTTTGCTCACTCACTATCACTCACTCACTATCACTCTTTTACTCACTCACTATCACTCACTATCACTCTTTTACTCACTCACTATCACTCTTTTACTCACTATCACTCTTTTACTCACTATCACTCACTCACTATCACTCTTTTACTCACTCACAATCACTCACTATCACTCTTTTACTCACTCACTATCACTCACTATCACTCTTTTACTCACTCACTATCATTCACAATCACTCACTATCACTCACTCACTATCACTCTTTTACTCACTCACTATCACTCACTATCACTCTTTTACTCACTCACTATCACTCTTTCACTCACTATCACTAACTCACTATCTCTCACTATCACACACACACACACTACCACTCACTAACTCACTCATTATCCCTCACCATCACTCACCCAATTCAATTTCAATTCAAATTTGATTTGCTCTATTAGCATGACTGTGTAACACAATGTTGCCAAAGCATCAACATATTATATATAAATAATAAAACAAACAAGTAAATCACTCACTCACTATCACTCACTCACTCACTATCACTCACTCACTAACTCACTCACTCACTCACTCACTCACTATCACTCACTCACTAACTCACTTACTATCACTCACTCACTATCAGTCACTCACTCACTCACTATCACTCACTCACTAACTCACTTACTATCACTCACTCACTATCAGTCTTTTACTCACTCACTCACTCACTCACAATAACTCACTATCACTCTTTTACTCACAATAACTCACTATCACTCTTTTACTCACTCACTCACTCACTATCACTCACTATCACTCACTCACTATCACTCTTTTACTCACTCACTCACAATAACTCACTATCACTCTTTTACTCACTCACTATCATTCACAATCACTCACTATCACTCACTGACTATCACTCTTCTGCTCGCTCACTCACTCACTATCACTCACTATCACTCTTTTACTCACTCACTATCACTCACTATCACTCTTTTACTCACTCACTATCACTCACTATCACTCTTTTACTCACTCACTATCACTCTTTTACTCACTATCAATTCAATTCAATTCAATATAGCTTTATTAGCATGACTGTGTAACACAATGTTGCCAAAGCATCAACATATTATATATAAATAATAGAACAAACACACAGAACATATATGTATGGATCACGTCATATAGATCATGTCATATGTAGCATGGTAAATAAATAAACACAGTATATATTAATAAATGAATAAATACAATTAGCTGTCTCTGGCCTTGTGAATAGCTAACACATATTTAGCCGCTAGTGGAGCTGTATCATCATCTTCTCCGAGTAAGAAGAACATTTTCTCAGTGTCACTCAGATCAGAGAATGATGGGATCAAGGATTCAAATTTGGGCAGAAAAGTTTCTCTAATATTAGTATATTTGGGACAGAAGAGCAGAAAGTGTTCCTCATCCTCTATGTGCTGTAGATCACAGTGTCTACAGATCCGCTGCTCTCTCTCTGTCCATGTGTGTCTATGTCTTCCTCTCTCGATCTCTAGATCATGGTCGCTTAATCTGTATTTGGAGAGGATTTGTCTTTCTTTAAAATGTTTAATAAATAAATAGCTGGCCAATTTAGTGGTTCTATTGAGGGTCGAGTAACATTGGAGTTTATTTTGAAGGTCAAAATGTGCTTTTAGTGATTGATCATGAGTGTCTTTTAGGTGTGTGTGGATTTCTTTAATAATAGTTTTGGGGCTGTAGCTGTGGTCAGTGGGGAGTGCGGTCTGATGGACGAGTTGAAGAGCGAGTGTGTGTAGAGGATGAGCTTCTGCTGAGCTTTCATTGGCGAGGAGGGCTTTATACTGGACTGACTCTGGATCAGACTGATGGAGATGATGCCAGAACTGAACACATCTCTTCTGGATCTCGATGTTCAGCGGGTACAGGCCTAGCTCAGCCCTGCAGGCGGCAGTGGGCGTGTTTCGGTGAACCCCTAAAATATTTTTGGCAATTTCCAATTGTAATTTTTCTACTAATGTTTTATCCCAAATTTTTAAATTTAGTAGTGGTCCCCAAATTTCACATCCATATAGAAGGATTGGTTTTATAATCGAATTATATAATTTTATCCAGGTTTTAATGGGTAATTTTAAGTGTACACATCGTGACTTTATGGCATAAAAAGCCCTCCGAGCCTTTTCACTGAGTGTTTTAACAGCCAGACCGAAGCGTCCCGAAGCGCTGATGTCGATGCCTAGATAGCTATAGCTCGTGCTGTGCTGCAGGACCTGGCCTTTATACAGGAACTGGTGTTTGTGGTCCTGGGATCGGGCCTTCTTCTGGAACACCATGACTCTGGTTTTGTCCAGATTGACTGTCAGGGCCCAGTCGTGACAGTACTGTTCCAGCAGGGACAGGCTCTGCTGAAGGCCCTCAGGTGTGCGGGACAGCAGGACCAGATCATCCGCGTATAGCAGACATCTGACCTCTGACCCCTGACCCCTGGCCTGTGTGTGGTGTAGAGTGAGGCCGGGCACAGTGGAGCTGTCCAGCGCTGATGCCAGATCATTGATATAGATGTTGAATAGAGTCGGGCTCAGACTGCAGCCCTGCCTCACTCCACGGCCCTGCTGGAAGAACGCGCTTCTGTGCTTCCTGATTTTTACCGCACTTTTGCTGTTGCTGTACAGAGATTTTATAATGTCAAACGTTTTTCCGCCAATGCCAATTTTTAGGATTTTATACAGTAGACCATCATGCCAAATTGAATCGAATGCCTTTTTGAAGTCTACAAAACATGCAAATATTTTCCTTTGTTTGTCGTTGATGTTGTTGTTGATGAGTGTGTGGAGTTAATAGATGTGGTCGGATGTGCGGTGTTTTGGTAGAAAGCCAATCTGTGCTTTATTTAAAATGTTGTGCGATGAGATGTATGAGACGATGCGTGTGTTTATGATGCTGCAGAACAGTTTTCCTAAAGCACTGCTCACACTGATGCCGCGGTAACTATTGGGGTCGAGACGATCGCCTTTCTTAAACACGGGTGTGATGAGTCCCTCAGACCAGCTCTCAGGAACGCTTCCGGACCACAACACCAGATTAAAGAGTTTGGCCAGAGTTTGAATCATGCTGGGACTGCTGAGTTTAAGCATTTCATTACTAATGTTATCTTGTCCACACGCTTTCTTTAGTTTAAGATTTTTAATATGTTCTAATATTTCAGATATTGTTATAAATGTATCTAATGGATTTTGGTAATTTTTAATAGTTTTTTCTAAGTCTTCTAGTGTGTTCTGTATGTTACGCTGAGGTTGGTTAAGGTCAGCCGGTGTAATTTTTTGATATAAATTTTCAAAATAAGATTTCCAAATTGTGCCGTTCTGGAGTGACATCTCTAATTTGGGTTTTTCTAGTTTTTTATATAGTTTCCAGAAAGTATTTTGATCTAGCGAATCATCAATTTCATCAATTTTGGCTTTAAAATATTTTTCTCTTTTGTTCCACAGAAGTCTTTTGTAACTCTGCAGACAGTCTGAATAGGAGAGCCGTAATGTCTGGCTGGACGGGTCTCTGTGCTTTCTGTTAGAGAGTCTCCTCAGCTCTTTCCTGAGACCTGCACATTCGTCATCGAACCAGACATCCTTTCTCATTCTCTGTTGATTTGTTTTATGTGTGCTTTGCGGTTTAATGTTAGATAGAGTTATCAATGTTTTGAATATGCAATTTAAGTTTTTAGTTGCTAGATTTATTCCATTAATATCTAGAGTGAAATCGGTGGACATAAATTCATCCAACATGTTTAATATTGTAGGACTGTTCATGTTTTCTTTGAATTGATCCGAGTTGGCTTGATTCCATTTAAGTTTAGGTTTCAGAGGAAACAGTTTTTCAGATTCGAGTGGAGAAGTTTGAGTTATTTCACACGGGGGTTTCAGATAAAGCACAGTTTGGCAGTGATCAGAGATCGGGAGCTGAGGTCTGACTGTGAAGGCATTAATAAAGCTTGGGTCAATATCTGTTATTGAGTAATCTACCACACTGGATCCTAATCTGGAGCAGTAAGTGAATCTACCTAACGTATCTCCACGAGTTCTGCCGTTGAGGATGTAGAGTCCTAAACCTTTACAGTCCTAAACCTTTACTTTACACTATCACTCACTCACTATCACTCTTTTACTCACTCACAATCACTCACTATCACTCTTTTACTCACTCACTATCACTCACTATCACTCTTTTACTCACTCACTATCACTCTTTTACTCACTATCACTCACTCACTATCACTCTTTTACTCACTCACTATCACTCATTATCACTCTTTTACTCACTCACTATCACTCACTATCACTCTTTTACTCACTCACTATCACTCTTTTACTCACTATCACTCACTCACTATCACTCTTTTACTCACTCACAATCACTCACTATCACTCTTTTACTCACTCACTATCATTCACAATCACTCACTATCACTCACTCACTATCACTCTTCTGCTCACTCACTCACTCACTCACTATCACTCACTATTACTCTTTTACTCACTCACTATCACTCTTTCACTCACTATCACTAACTCACTATCTCTCACTATCACACACACACACACTACCACTCACTAACTCACTCATTATCCCTCACCATCACTCACCCAATTCAATTTCAATTCAAATTTGATTTGCTCTATTAGCATGACTGTGTAACACAATGTTGCCAAAGCATCAACATATTATATATAAATAATAAAACAAACAAGTAAATCACTCACTCACTATCACTCACTCACTCACTATCACTCACTTACTATCACTCACTCACTATCAGTCACTCACTAACTCTTTCACTCACTGACTAACTCACTCACTATCACTCACTCACTCATTTTCAAATAATCAGTCTTTCACTCACAATCACTCACTATAACTTACTAGCACTCACTCACTAACAGTCACTATCTCACACACACACACACACACACACACACACACACACACACACACACACACACACACACACACACACACACACACCGATCATCCAGTAGGCCACACAGCTAAAGATGATGACAGGGATGGTGCGCAGCGTGAGGATGTCAGACAGAAGCTTCGACAGAAAGTACACAGACACTCTGTAGTAGCCGCTGATGTACTCGTGCCTGAGACACAACAACAACAACAACAACAACAACAACATGACATATCACTCAAATATCACAATTATAGTCACAATAGTAACTGTACTGTACCAACGAAACAAGATCACTGCCGCTAATAAACGGAGCACTCAACATATAATATTTAGGTGGAAATTATTTCACCCCTGTAAATTGCGTGTGTGTGTGTGTGTGTGTGTGTGTGTGTGTGTGTGTGTGTGTGTGTGTGTGTGTGTGTGTGTGTGTGTGTGTGTGAGAGAGTGTGACTGTGTGTACTTACACAAAGAGTTTCCTCTCTGTGATGAAGAGTTCAACTGCTGAAATTGTATTAAAGCACTGATTAGTAGTGATGAAGAATAATGCGCCCATCCTGAAACACAAACACACACACAATTGGAGTTTTTCTTGAGATGCTTCAGCGTCTGTTCTGTAAATCAAACACTGGTGAATGTTTCGTACCGGTTCTGAATCCCACTCGAGTTTAACTTCAATCCGAAAAATATCGCTCCAACAACCAGAGCCAGGAAGATTATGACCCCGATCTGGAGGAACAATACTTACATTGATATAGAAACGACAATAAAACTTTCTAAATGACAATAAAAATAATACTTTTTCTTTCATAATTATGAGATAAATATTTGAAATTATGACTTAAAAAGTTAAACTATTAAAAAGATATACCAAGTCTAAATTATTATTATACAATTCTAAATAAACTTATAATCAAGATATATAACCAAGTTCTTAATCAAGTTATAATGACATTAAATGTTGAAATTATGATATGCTAATTAAATTGACAAAATAAAATTTTAAATTGACATTCTAATGATGACATAAAAAGTTTAAATGATAACATGACTAATGTTCTAATAACTAATGTCTCGTAATTATGACTTCAGAGTCACAATTAGTACGTCACAATTTCAACGCTTTGATGTGTTCAGCTGTCGAGCGCCTGACCTGAGCGAAGGAGGTCTGTGGGTTGAGCATCAGGTTCCGGAAGGTTCTCTTGAGGACCCAGTTGAACTGGTGGAAGAAGGACGTGCTGTAGGTGACGGTTCTGGTTTTGATTTTGACCCCAATGCTGTTCTCCTGACCCTGAATGATGCGATCCAGTTC
>NW_024121433.1:2180354-2225354 GCF_016745375.1 Pimephales promelas | reverse complement strand
CTAAGGACAAATGCTAGCCTTGCTCTATTCTGCGAGGCACGTTTGTAACGTCACGTAATACGTAATTACGTTCAAAAGGTCACAAGCGACGTAGCCGGAAGTACAGAGTCAAAATCATCCGATATCGTTGTTTTACCTTTTAATTCCTTTTTTTGTAAACGGCGTTTGAGTTAGTTAGCACGTTCAACCTATGCGTTCAACTTGTAAACATTGACTCTGTACTTCCGGCTACGTCGCTTGTGACCTTTTGAACGTAATTACGTATAACGTGACGTTACAAACGCGCCTCACAGAATAGAGCAAGGCTAGCATTTGTCCTTGGAAAAGTTACATTTTTGGAATAAGTTTTGAAATAACGATCGTTTCGCATGATAAGACCCTTATTCATCGTCTGGTGTCGTTTAAAGACATTTGAACAGTTTGCACTGAAACTGTCTTTTGGACCTTTATATGGAGAAAATCCTGGAATGTTTTCATCAAAAACCTTCATTTCTTTTCGACTGAAGAAAGAAAGACATGGACATCTTGGATGACATGGGGGTGAGTAAATTATCAGCAAAAGTTTTTTCAAAAGTGAACTACTCCTTTAAGATCCTTTATTTTTAAGTGTGTATGGAAGGAAAACAAACTAACCTGCACTCCTACGAGTGTTGTGCCTGAGCGCGTTCATATTTTGAGTTCATGAGATTTGGGTTTGCCCAGTGTAAAATGGGTTGTGGCAATAATAATTTAAAAAAATAACTATGAAATAGTTCATTTTTTGGAACCGTGAGCTTAGTTTAAAATTGTGAAGTATGAACTATGAACTGAACTAGTTCATTTTAAAATTTGTCGGATGAACTTGAACTAGTTCATGTAGAAAGTGAACTTTCCCAACACTGACTACTACTATAATCTTAGTCAGCAATCTCACAAATGCCTTAGTCATGAAACGCGCTGTACAGAAAAACCAGTTCAACTTCCTCTTTTTAATGCTAGAGTTATGTAATCTTATTTACAGTCCAAATATCAAACATTTCTTAAATCAAGATGCATTTACTAGATGAGTGAAATGACATAAGATATTGTGTCCTGTTATCTGGGGAAATAAATAAAAATTAAGTGAGTTTTTGCTTAAAACGAGCAAAATTATCTGCCAATCGGGAGAGAAAAAAATGTTAAGATTATTTTTCTCTCTCCATCGGCAGATCATTTTGCTTGTTTTAAGCATCAACTCACTTCATTTTGATGAATCCTCCAGATAACAGGATATAGTATTCGATGGGTTGTCTGTATGAATAGGATGTGCTTGTTTGCTGGTGTGAGTTTATACCTGCACTACATATCCCGACAGACACTTGAAGTTTGGAGGCTGAGGCGCTCCGTCGATAAGAACCTCTCCGGAAAGACCAGCGGGATCCTTACGGGCCGCCAGCACATCCAGGAACCTTCATTACAACATGGAAACAACATCAGCGACACGTCTGCTTTTGGGTCATGTTTCATGTCTCGGTCATGTGATCCCCTGTTTTAGTCATGTGATCCTGCCATGTGTCCCTTGTCTAGTCTTGTGTATTAAAGGCCTCATGTTTGCCATGTGTATTTATCAAGTCATGTTTGTGTAACCACTGTTGGGAAGCGCTCTATTCCTGTCCATGTTTTGAGTTCATGCCATTGTTTTACACTGCAAAAAATACTTTTCTTACTTACTATTTTTGTCCTGTTTCCAGTCCAAATATCAAACATATCTTAAATCAAGATGCATTTACTAGATGAGTAAAATTACATAATAAAAATGCTGATTGTATAAACACAGACCGAGAGACAGATAGACAGACGGATGGACGGATAGACAGACAGATAGACAGATAGACGGATAGACAGACAGACAGATAGATGGATAGACGGATAGTCAGATAGACAGATAGACGGATAGACGGATAGACAGACAGACAGATAGACAGACAGACAGATAGATAGATAGACAGATAGACAGATAGACGGATAGACGGATATAGACGGATAGACGGATAGACAGATAGACAGACAGACAGACAGACAGATAGACAGATAGACAGACAGACGGATAGACGGATAGATAGACAGACAGACAGACGGATAGACAGATAGACAGATAGACAGATAGACAGATAGACGGATAGACGGATAGACAGATAGACAGACAGACAGACAGACAGATAGACAGATAGACAGACAGACGGATAGACGGATAGATAGACAGACAGATAGACGGATAGACAGATAGACAGACAGACAGACAGACAGATAGACAGATAGACAGACAGACGGATAGACGGATAGACAGATAGAGAGATAGACGGATAGACAGACAGACAGATAGACAGATAGACAGCTCTTACGATGATTTCCCGCTCCCGGTTGGTCCTAATATGGCGTTCAGTCCTGGCTTCATGATGCCACTGGAGAAAAAGACACACAGAATTATGTAATAATCATCATCACCTCATTTTCTTCTTCATTCATCATTATATATTTAAATTAAACCAAATATAAAACACACACACACACACACACACACACACAGGAATCTGATTGGATGAGCCACAGCCGAAGCTATCATGAAATGCAGTTTCTTTTTGGAAGACCAGAATATTTGAATATGAATATTTGAATCTATATATCAATCACGTACAAACAGATGAAGGCAACGAGTCATAATTAATATTCCTCCTAATCCCGATAGCGGAGCGCATGTCCAGGATCATGAAGATTTAACTATTTCATCAGTTCACACGAGGAAATAAACATCAGCACTTATAAAACACACACACACACACACGCGCGCGCCGGACTAGAATATCTGCTAAACAATGTCACTCTCATTATAGTGGAAATGATTTCATTAAGATTTCAAAAAGAACATTTAGAAAAAGTGCAATTAATAATGTACATTTCTGAAATTATAAGATTATAGTTTTTGCTGTACTGAATGTGTCAATTTTAAGAAAAATTATGAAAAATCAAATATATATATATTAGGGCTGAGGCTGTGCAAAAATTAATCGATTAATCGCATCCAAAATAAAAGTCTGTGTTTACATAATATATTTGTGTGTGCTGTATATAATTATTTTGTATATATAAACACTTATGCATGCATGTATATATTTAAGAATTATTTGTGCTTAAATTCTGTATATAAATACATAATCTATATTATATAAATATAAATATTTTATATATGAATAACACATTTTCTTAAATATATACATGCATGTGTGTGTATTTATATATACAAAATAATTATATACAGCACACACAAATATATTATGTAAACACAGACTTTTATTTTGGATGCGATTAATCGCAATTAATTTTTGCACAGCCCTAATATATATATATATATATATATATATATATTCTGTCAATCATGTCTATTGTGTTGTGTGTGTGTGACAAAACATGCATACTAAAACATTAAATAAAAACACCCATAAAAGCACGCATTAACAACCGTTTATCAAATGTCTTATCGCAAAAAACATAAAAAAACTTAAATAAACATAAAAAACATGCATACTAATACACAAAAACAAAGCCTGCATACAAAAACATACACAAAAAAATATATAAAAAAAAACAAGCATACAAAAAACAAACCCAAAAATCATGCATCATCTTTGCACAATAGTAACTCCACACTAATTTTCAACTAATTAAAATATAAACTAATGTTTTAAACTTTTGTTATTTGTCGAGTGGCCGTGGGATAAGCGGGATGAGTACTCTTCGAGGTGTCCATTGTCCAGGTATGAATGGACTTGGACGGAGGCAGCCGTCCTCCACGCTCACGCCTCGCCATAAATACCCGACAATGGACACCTCGAAGGGCATTAAACTTGGTGTTTGTTTTATTTTTCCAAATGTGTTTATTTCTATGTTTTATTGAAAAGAAAGTATGTTTTTATGAAAAGGCGCAGCAACTTACTTGACATCGATGAGGATGTTCTTGCGCGTGACCTTCCTCTTACAGAGGAAGCCGCTCTTCATCTTCACATTATAGTTGATGTCGTGAAAGCTCACGGTCGCTCCTCGCCGGGACGCTGAGAAGGACATTCTGGTGGACACGTGTTTTGGGGACACATGATTCTCCAGACCCTGGACGCTGGTCAGCTGAACAACCGTATCTGCCATCGCCAACCCTGAGGAACAGCAGAGCAACATCATCAGCTTCACTGGAGCTATACTGGAGCTATACTGGAGCTATACTGGAGCTATACTGGAGCTATACTGGAGCTATACTGGAGCTATACTGGAGCATTACTGGAGCTATACTGGAGCATTACTGGAGCATTACTGGAGCTATACTGGAGCTATACTGGAGCATTACTGGAGCTATACTGGAGCATTACTGGAGCATTACTGGAGCTATACTGGAGCTATACTGGAGCATTACTGGAGCTATACTGGAGCATTACTGGAGCTATACTGGAGCATTACTGGAGCTATACTGGAGCTATACTGGAGCATTACTGGAGCATTACTGGAGCTATACTGGAGCTATACTGGAGCTATACTGGAGCATTACTGGAGCTTTACTGGAGCATTACTGGAGCTATACTGGAGCATTACTGGAGCTATACTGGAGCTATACTGGAGCTATACTGGAGCTATACTGGAGCTATACTGGAGCTATACTGGAGCATTACTGGAGCTATACTGGAGCTATACTGGAGCTATACTGGAGCTATACTGGAGCTATACTGGAGCATTACTGGAGCTATACTGGAGCATTACTGGAGCTATACTGGAGCATTACTGGAGCTATACTGGAGCTATACTGGAGCATTACTGGAGCTTTACTGGAGCTTTAAATAAAAGGACTTAAATGAGTAAAAAGATGATAAACTTATATAACAGTTTAACAGATTCTCAACATACCTGATCAACTCCTTACATATTCATGCATTCATAAACACATGGCATATTAATGCAAGTGTTATAGACATGTATTGCCGTCATAAGGTAGCCTAATTAAATGTGAGCTGAAATTAATAAGATTCTTTCAGAAATGTTTTTGGACACTCATGATCACTACATTATTTATGAAAAAGCCACATGGCATTCACACCAACATTAATATGGTAAATAATATTACGGTTTTTGAGCACCAATGTTATTTTTTAAACGCCTTACTAATTAGACTAGCGAATACTAATCTCAAACTCATAAATATAAACATAAAAACAGCGTTACTCAATATACAGCGACTCAACTGAGGACTAACGTTAGAGCAAGCGGGTCAACAACACAAGAAGTGCTCAATTATGAATTATGATTTTCTTATTATGATGAGCTAAATAACTACTTACGTCATTTCTCATCATATGTTCATTCATTATCTGAGCAAAACATAATGTAAAACTTTGTTGAAATAATATCCCTCCACGGGCTTCACAAATCAACACAGACCAGAACAATCGAGGTCGTTTTCATCCGAACAGCGGAAAAATGCCGAATAATCATCGATTACGAGGTTGAGAAAAACCCATTCACACACACTCACCTGATGAGGAGACTATCTCTGCTCACGCGTGCACAGCTGCTTTTATGCGTGTGTGTGTGTGTGTGTGTGTGTGTGTGTGTGTGTGTGTGTGTGTGTGTGTGTGTGTGTGCGCGTGCGCGGTGCGAAATGTGAATGAGGTTTCATGAACATTTTACAAGCTACACATACACATTTTTTTTTTTTCAAAATGAAAACAGTTATAAAAGGAATTGGTGACATTTTACAATAAGGTTCAATAAGAAAGAATAATACTTCTGCAGCATTTATTAATCTTTGATATTAATTTCAACATTTAATTATAGGCTACGTTATTAAAATCAAAGGTTGTCTTTGTTAACATTCATTAAAGCTCTGTGAACAAACAATGAACAGCTGGATTTTTATTAACTTACATAAAAGATTAATAAATACAGTAACAAATGTATTTCTCACGGTTAGTTCATGTAACACTCTCAGAAAAAAAGGTACAAAAGCTGTCACTGGGGCTGTACCTTTTCAAAAGGTAAACTTTTGTCCATTTTAGGTGCCAATATGTTTTAGGTGCTAATATGTACATTTTATGTGTTAATAAGGACATTTCAGGTGCTAATAAGTACATTTTAAGTGTTAATCTGTACATTTTAGGTGCTAATATGTCCATTTCAGGAGCTAATATATCCATTTTAGGTCATACTATGTACATTTTAAGTGTTAATATGTACATTTTAGGTGCTAAGGTACCAATATGCAGCCTTTGGGTACAAAAGTGTACCTTTTGAAAAGGTACAGCCCCAGTGACAGCTTTTGTACCTTTTTTTTTCTGAGAGTGTAAAGTTAACTAAAGTGTTACCAAGGAATTAAGAGATGTAAAGATGATGCAGTCAGTTATAAAAGGAATTAAATGAGTCAAAAGATGATAAACTTATGTAAACTCATATTTTTCACACTGAGAGATTTCACATGTTGATAGTCTGTTCTGTTCTTTTTTACACTGATAACAGGTTCTGAACATACCTGATCAACTCATCACGTACAGTATTCGTGCATTCATACATTCGTGGTATTTTAATGCTAGTGTTATAGACGCATAAAAACACCCATGCCATCGTATGGTAATTAAATGTGAGCTGCAATTAACTAACATGCTAAGATTCTTTCAAATGTTTTTGAACACTAATGATCACTATGATATTTATAATAAAAAATATATGAAGAGTTTAGATGCAAAAGCCTCTAAGTGCCATTTGAAATTTTCTTCTAGAATGATGATTTTTATCAAGCTTGTATATTTAAGTTCAGTAATTTCACTTAAATTGCAATGAGGATTACCTATTAATTGTCATTTAAGTGAAATCACTGAACTTGAATATATAAGCTTGATAAAACTGATCATTTTAGAAGAAAATTTCCAATGGCACTTAGAGGCTTTAGCATCTGAACTCTTCATATATAGGCTACAGTGTACATATTTACATACATACATAGGCTACACACACACACACATATGTAAAAAAAAAATATTTTTAGGATTTGTTATCACAACATATTTTCTTTTGTCAAATCAACTTTATAATAATTTATTTAGTTGAGATAACTTATTATTTTGAGTTTCTGATGATTAAATCATTCTCCTTCATTGTTTTAACTCACTTTTTCCAGTTCAATGAACTTAAAATTTTAAGGCAACCAGGTTACTTACTTTTTTAAGTTAAACCAACAATATTTTTTTTACAGTGAAATGTCATTAAATCGAGCCATAATTTGATATTTTTTAAAGATGAAAATATGCTTCAGGTACGAGTCATCATTTCAAAAGCCGTGATTGGTTGATCCTACAAGTTTGATGAAAATTAACTTTTGGTGATAATGAGCATGTACCCTCAAATCAATAAACATAATTACACGCTCTAGTCGTATGCAGACTGTAATTGTAAATAATATTTCACGAAAATTCAAGAAAATATCTGGAAAATGAATATAGCCTAAGCTGTAGGGGTTAACATTATGTGAAAACTTGAGCTTATTACACCCTGTTCAAATAATGATTTGTGTCTTATTTGCTCATATTAATATCCTAGCTGGCATATTTTGTACGTTCACTCCCATATGGACCCTATTGAAAACAAGATGGCCTATCTCAAGGCAATGTCCTCAATGAAGTACAAATTGCAACGTTACAACTCAGTGTGGTCTTAACGAGGGTAACACGGCTCAGCTTTTATCAATGTCTGTGATTGCTGGCTGGCTGGTCTATTCATGAAGGCTTGTTAACAAATATCCTACAAACACAGAAAATGGAGAAAAAAGGAAAAAATAAATTTTGTGCAGCTGATTAGGGGAACTCCTCTTCCCTGCTCTTAGCAGATCTCGGAGCCCTTTTAAGCGCTAGGAATTTTGAGGAATAGCTTTTATATTAACTGGGATTTTCGTGTCACTTTTAGGGGAAATTCTAAGAAAACGTCATGACTCTGAGAATTTTCTAAGAATTTGGCCACTAGGTGTCACTTTTTGCACAAAAATTCTTTAGAGATACGGGCCCTGATTTGTAGACAGGCAATTATTCAGGCACACTGACTGAATTGTACTTGTGAGCTAAACTTATTAACTCAGGACAAACTAAGAGGGATAATTTAAAAACGAAGTGAAAAGGGGATGGTGAAGAAGTTTAGATGAAGTGGTGAAAACTTTAAAAGAAATGGTGACCGGTTACGTCATCTCAAAACACACGCTGTAAAAACATGACATGATCAATTTGTTATCACAACATTTTTTACATTGCTTTCACTCATCAAAATAAGTTTTTTATATTCGATTTTATATTCGATTTTATACAAGAAGCAACTCATTTTTAAGTCAGTTTATTGTGATTTAAGTTGAAATTACTTAAATATATAAGTTGATTGTACTTAAAATTAAGGCATCAAGTTTTCTTTCACAGCGTACAAATTACACAAGTCTTGATGTTAGAAACAAAAGTTGTCAATTCGTCATTTATTTAGGTAACTTCTGCTTTATTTAGCCTACACATGCACATCGTAACAACACAGCATATTATAAGCCTTTGAAACAAGACTTTATGGGGAAAATTACTATCAATGTAAAAAAAAAAAATCAAGATTTCTTATCACAACATATTTTCTTTTGTCAAATCAACTTTATAATAATTTATTTAGTTCAGATAACTTATTATTTTGAGTTTCTGATGATTAAATGAATCTCCTTCATTGCATGAACTCACTTTTTCCAGTTCAATCAACTTAAAATTTTAAGGCAGCCCAGGTTACTTACTTTTTTAAGTTAAACTAACAATATTTTTTACAGTGAAAATCACAACATTTTTTTCTTTTGTCAAATCAACTTAAATAATTTATTTAGTTCAGATAACATATAATTTTGAGTTTCTGATGATTAAATCATTCTCCTTCATTGTTTTAACTCACTTTTTCCAGTTCAATCAACTTAAAATTTTAAGGCAACCAGGTTACTTACTTTTTTAAGTTAAACCAACAATATTTTTTACAGTGCACTTAATACAGTTTAATTACTATTGATTCGGTTTAATTTCACTGAGAAATTACATGAACCAAAAAATCATGCCAGAACACCTAAAATAAAATTACGAAACAAAAGGTATTCAATTATACAACAACCCATTGGCTCTTCCTATATACGGGTTTATTGTCTCTCTTAACACGGTTTATTGTCTCTCTTACACATGAAAGTTCGTATCTACAGCACAAATGTCATTTCTCGTGTCATTTATACGCCAAAAACTGTTTTTGCGTGTATATGGCACGCGTTTTTCGCGTGCATATGATACGCATTTTTTGGCGTAAAATACGCACGAACTCCCCACCCCCCTCCCCCCTAAACCTAACCCAGGGTTTTTTAGTGCGTACCATATAGACGCAAAAACCGTTTTTGGCATATAAATGCCACGAGAAATGACATTCGTTGTATAGATACGCATCTTCATGAGACTGTGTTGGTTTGACAAGCTCACGGCAACTGGACTCTGTCCACATAAACCTTATAAAAAAAAAACACTCACTGAGAGAAAAAACCTATAAAAGCGACAACAAACCAAGAGTTCACAATGTCTTTAACCTCAATCCACCTCGATATGCATGCAAACACACACACACTGATGAGAGGCAAGTTGCAACATGAAAATATTTTAGAAATCCACATGACAGAGCGTTCTGTCCTCTTTGACTGGTTTTTCTGGTCACTCCGAGTTATTTCATTTATCTACAGTAGCACGCAACCATCTGTCTCTCTGAATTAGGTTTCACATGAGTTCTGTCTCTCTTTATCTGTGGCCACACACACATCAGAGCGTCCCACCTATAATTAGGCATAAGGAAAAGAAACGAAAACGAAAGTGTTTGTCTCTTTAACACAGAGCTCCTTGTCGTCCATGCAAATGGCAGATGATAAGAACACACACATGTGCTCGATTTGCCTCCAGGACCTGAAGGAAAACACCTTTCATCGGTGCGGGACAGATCCGGATGAATCCGTAGATTCGGTTGCAGGGGAACTGGGAAAGATGGGATTTCAGACGTGCGACTCCTGCACTGGTAGGGAGGAGAAAGCCATCAAGACTTGTCTGGTGTGTTTGGCGTCGTACTGCGAAACTCACCTTCAGATGCACAATGACTTGAGTGCTGGGAATACACACTTACTGGTGGACGTCACTGGAAACCTCCTGGAGAAGATGTGCGGTGAACACCAGAGGCTCTTGGAGGTTTACTGTCGCACTGATGGTCAGTGCATCTGCTGTTTTTGCATGCTTGATGTGAAACACAAAGGACATGATATGGTGTGTGTGGCGACAGAGCGAGCTGACAAACAGGTAAAGTGTGTGTGTGTGTGAGTCTGATGATTTATGATTAGACAGACAGTTATCGGGGACATCATGTTACGATGACACTTAAAAGCAGCTGATGTCTTTTTGATTATCACAGTACACTGTAAAAAAAATCATGATTTTATCGGTAAAAACTGTTATTTGGTTAACGGAACGTTTTCACGCGAAAAACGGTTAATCTAGATCTAACCGTATAATGTTATTTTACAGTAAAATACCATTAAATTTACAGTTTTTGGAAGTGAAAAAGAAAAATGGTACTGTGAGAAACTGTTAATTGGTTAACAGAAAGTTTTCATACTGTATCCACAAGTTTCCTACGCCCCATGAGGCCTTGCGTCAAAAGTGGGCGCGACTTCCGGTTGGAAGTAAACAAAGCACGATTTGACATGCTTGACACTCGTTCATTCAACAGTTGACAGTCATTCAAGTTATAGCGATCCAAACTAGCTAACGATGTGGGAACACAACCTCAACGAAATTAAAAAAGGTGAAATAACAGTACCTTTACCCTCCACAGTAGTTGATTGGGAGTATTATAATAACATTATTAATAATCAATACTCATCAAGGCGTGGTGACAGACAGTTGTGTGAGCTGGCAAACAATTAAAATAAAAAATACACACTTAGTCATTGTGCTTTGGAGTTTATTCAAAATTATAAATGAATGTGCTACTTGAATACATTACTGGCACATTTGGTATTCTGTCAACACAGGCTTTGATCCTGAGTTTAGGTGCAACATAGAGAACAGCCAAACACATGCTGATAAAAGTTTATAGAATATTAAGAATTTAAACAAATGTACACAGGAAGATTCGTCGTCTTTTGGGAGGTGATGGAAACTACAGTCGTTGGCAGGATCACTCTGATTTCGTTTTCAGCTTATGTTCAAAACAATCACGTTTAAGCCACTGAACTAGTTTAGTCCGGTTATACATACAACCGCGAACAGCACATGTTGTCCATGAGCTCCGTAACGACATCTCTCATAAAGATTTGCGTCTTTAAATAGTAAAATAATTCTCCGAAAAACAGCTAGCCTCTTCGCTAACTAACACACAAAATACCATTGGAATGCTACTTCCGCCGCCTCACCGGAAGTTTCACCCACTTTATTTTTTACAGGAGCGCCCCTCGGAAACTTGTGGATACGGTGAAAAAATATAGATCTAACCGTACATTTAAAAAATTCAAAACAAAACAAAAAAACAACTGATGACCACCATAATAATACTAGTGGCAAACAGAGTTTAAACAGAGTTCGCTGTCGGCTCTCATGCGTTCACAGATAATATAATCAATAACGTGAAAATTATTAAACATTCCTTATATAATCAAAGACAAGACTTAATATGAGATCAGTGAATCAGGCCACTACATGATGATCAGGTCATCAACAATATGTAGCCAACATCACATTTTCTCTTAACTTTCCTTGTAATAACGAATGTTTTAGAAACATTTACAGCAGACAGAAACTCCACTGTTAGGAAGTGAAGGGTCAAATTAAAGCAAACACTGATAACGGTGAAGCACGTGTAAACACAGCAGCCTTTTTTCCTTTTTTACTGTAAATTGAAGTTCAATGCTATAAAACCTAAAATATTACTGTATTTTTTACAGTAAAGCACTTGCAACCACAGCTGCCAGTTGATTTACCGTAAACTTATATTATTACTATTATAATATTACTACCGTATTTTTTTTAACCAAAATCTGTACATATAACAGTATTTTACTGTAAAATTAAATGAAACATCCCGTGAGATCCACATATACCATTAACCAATTAACATGTTTTTTCTGTTGCATTTACATTTAGTCATTTAGCAGACACTTTTATCCAAGGCGACTTAAACAGTCTTTTACTGTTAAAATTACGAACAATATTCACAGTGAGGTAATGACGTTGGCACGTTGCCGGAAAGAGAAATCAGCCAGCGTCCTAACCAGTGTACGAATAAGTGTACATTATACAACAATTCACAACCCAGAGAGCTGATTGAGACACACCCATGGTCTTGAATCTTGTTGTCCAATGATTCCCAGAGGCAGCTGGAAAAGTCCGTGCAGATCGTTACGGATCGAGTGACTGAGCTGAAAGAAATCCAGAAGTCGGCAGGTTCCCTCAGGGTAAGTCCGTCCGTGGCTCAAACTCTTTCTTTTATCTCAGATTAATTGGCAGAAACTATAATTAAGCCTTGACTTTTAAGATGGGGGTCTATGGGATTGACTCTCTTTTGCAGCCGGTCTCTAGTGGCCATTCGATGAACTGCAGTTTAAGTCACTTTCGTTTTGGTTTCAAGCGAGAAATCGAAAGGTGGCCACTTGACTTTCACACACGAACAACCAAATAAATGCTTAAGTACATCTGACTATCTGTCCCCTAACAGAACCTGACTCAAGCCACAGAGGAGGAATGTGACAGGATCTTTACCGAGTTGCTTGGCTTTATACGGAAAAGCCACAAAGAGACGATTATGCTGGTCCAAACTCAGATGTCCACGGAGTTGGACCGAATTCAGGGACATTCGGAAGGTCTGGAACAGGAGATCTCAAAGCTGAGGATGAAACAGTCCGAGCTGGAGCAGCTCTCACACACTGATGATCACATTTATTTCCTCCAGGTAACACAGGGGTGTCCAATCCGGCTCCGGGATGGCCACTGTCCGGCACAGTTGAGCTCTAACCTCACCTGAACCAATCAAGGTCTTCAGGATTACCGCAATCTAATCTAGGCATGCGTGTTGGTAAAAGTTGGAGCTGAACTCTGCAGGACGTTGGCCCTCCAGGACCAGTGCCCGGTTGCGTAAAGCACCTTAAGTGGAATTTTCCTTTAGGTACACTGTGTTAGCCTGACGTCGTCATACTCAGATGCTAGTCAGCATGTGAGTCTGATAGTGCTTCATTGGGCTGTTATTATAGAGCGTGTTTCAAGTTAGCAAACTGACATTGAATCAACGTGGAAACATGACATCCAAACAACGTCGATCTGGCATTGTTTTGCTCATCGAATTAACGTTGAACCAACGTCAGACGCGGCATTCTTCAAAACTAAAGGAAAATCAACTTGAAGTCAACGTTGTTTCAACGTTAGGAAAGCAAACCAATTGTGTCGATTTTCATTTAGCTTTGAAGAATGGCGCGTCTGACGTTGGTTCAACGTTAATTCGATGAGCAAAACAATGCCAGATCAACGTTGTTTCGATCGTTTCCGTGTTGATTCAATGTCAAATTGCTGTCTGGGTGGTTTCAACCGAACTAGGAAAGAAATGCCTCTGCACTTACTTGGATAGACCTACAACTAATCAGAGCAACAGAGTGTGGGACATGTTGAATCCCGTAGGAAGGACGGCAAAAACATCGCGGATCGCGGTTCTTGGTTCCTCTTTTAAAATGAATGCGCCATTGATATATTCTATAACAGACGCAATGGCTGTTTCAACTACGGTGGCCAATAGCACTTACATTGCCAATAGCAATAGTCTTCCAATAGCACTTAATAGAGTTTAACTATTCATGTTCTACTGTTATGCTGCCGATATAATGACAAAAAAAGTGTAATATAGACCATAACATTGACTTACCTGTCGAGAAGAAAGCCGGCAACTTCAAAATCTTTCTCCTTCATTAGCTTTCCTGAAAAGCCATCCTGATATTTACCCTTGTTTTTTTAATTCGCCAGTCACGTTTCCTTCCTCCAGGATTCCTTCGGCGTAAGTATGATCCTGCATTATCTGATCTCCTTGTCCGTTTCAGTCACGTGATGCTGGCTCTGAACGCAAACGTGATGTGGAAACTTGTTTAGGTAGGCTAATGCTTTGCGTCCCTCTCTGCTATTATAGAACGACACGGAAGCCTCCATGGACTTACCAGTCCCATGTAACTAAAGATAAGAAATTCTTTGCGTACGAAGATAAGTCAGATCTTTGGAAGAGGTTATTTTACACCAATGAAGAAGACATTGATTTTCGCCAATAAAAACTACACCGTGTACCTTTAAGAACGTGCTTAGAACCGAACTTAAGGGTGTTGCAAAAAATAACCCTTAAGAGGTTCTTTAGGTGAAGCGTCATACACCCTAAGAATTTCCCTTAAATATCCATTTTTGTTGAATAAATAAAGCCGCTTAACTGTACTTTTCATAGTGAATATTACAAATATCTTTATTTGTTTCTAAATATCTTATTTCGTATTTTGTTTTCCTTCTCTATGTTGTGCGGATTTCTGTAAAACCAAGCGGCAACATTCTAATCTGAAAGATGAAGCCTACCCCGAAGTGCGATAAAACTGCAATACATCTCAAATCCACTAGAGGGCCGGTCGAAAAGGGAGCAAATATCCATAGACGTTATGTTAAAATATCCGTTTTCACAGCATAAATTCATATGTTTACAGTTTGGTCCCATGGACTTTTATTGTAATCTTCAATATGTTCCGCATGCCTTACAACTGTGAGGGGGGTGAATTTTTTTTCTAACTCGTTAGTTTAGATCATATTTAGATATAAAATGTATGACAAATAAGGGCGGTTAACTTTGATTGACAGCTGATAACGGGCCGCACCAAGTGAATTTGACGTCTCGGCCATGATCTGACAACACATCATACCACCTCTGTATCCTTTCTGAAACTTTTGTATTTTGTATTTCTCAAGATTTTCCAGTATGGCGCCGCCCATACCTCCATAAACAGCCTCAAACCCATTCTTCAGAGAGTCTATGGGTGACGTCACAGACGCTTTGTCCATATTTTTTAGTCTATGTGTAAAACGAACCGCTATCTGTATTAACAAATAACGTGTCCATGGCAGCAATCATATTTTATAATGTCAAACCTGGGTCGCTGTCTTGAAACACTAAGACAACCGTTTAAGGGATTGTATCCAACACCCTTCAGTCATCCCCTTAGCTGAGGGTCTAGTCTCATACTTAAGGGAAAAACATAAGGTGCTTTACGCAATCCGGGACAGAAATACATTAGTCTTAAAATGAAGCATGAATTATATATGATCAACAAAAGGAATCAATATTATCAGTCTTTCAACTAATTGGAACTGGGCTCTACATGAGGTACAAGGGTTGCTTGCTTGATTCCTGTGACGAGCAATCAGTTTAGAAACCAAAGGACTAATGCTCAATCTGTTGTAGCACCAACTCGTGATTGTCTCCAAATCTCGTAGGAGGTCGAATCTCGCTGGCCGACTTCGCAGTGTACCGACTTTCCCAACCTAACCACTAATCCACAGTTCTCCTTTGGAGAAGTGATCAAGTCCCTCTCCTCATTAACAGCACAAATAGAGGACACGTGGAGGCTGGAAATGACCAGGATATTCTCAGCAGGTAAAAACTAATGTTTTATGAAAATATTTACTCCACATATGTGGTCCGTTTTAATTCAAAGTATGGGACTACTACTAGATCTTTGTGGTCTTAAAGTACTCCCAGAAGTTGGATAGCAGCCAGTCACTGGCCTAAGAATTGGTGGAATTTAGTATCTGTATAATAACAGTTGGTAGGTGGACTGTCAAAAGTAGTGTATAACTATACTCTTAAAAATAAAGGTTTCTATTTGTCATCAACAGATCCATGAAGCACATCCATGAAACATTCCAAGTACAAGAAAAAATGCTTAGTTTAAGAACCGTCCCCCAGTATCTTTTCAAAGGTTGAAAATGGTCCTATATTACTACAAAACACACATTTGGAACCTTTATTTTTAAGTGTGTGGTTCAGCATCTGTACCTTACGGAAATTATATTTCAATGCATATGCATTCCCTCACAAAAGTTTTGCGTTCCCCCATAAAAACGTACACAAAGTTTCTCAGGGAAATGCAAATGATTGCGAGTGACCTCAATAAGTTTCTCAGGGGAAAGCAAAAGTATTGAAATGTACCTTTTCCTCTTCATCTCGTTTTCATCATCCATGTCCCTTCAGTGCAGTGATGGGCAACTCTAGCCATTGTTTCCTCCACTCCTCCAGAGTTTAGCTCCAACTTTCCTGTAGCTCAAACAGTAGAACATTGGCGCTTGCAACGCCAAGGTCATGGGTTCAATTCCCAGGGAGAGCAAGAACTGATATGAATGTAAAAACGTGCACCTTGAAATGCAATGCAAGTCACTTTGGATAAAAGCATCTGCCAAATGCATAAATGTACCTGAAAAATCCACCAAGACTGCTTGAACTCTACAGGCTTCAAAGTATGGGACTACTAGATCTTTGTGGTCTTAATTTCCATCCATCCAAAAGCAACAAGTACTCCCAGAAGTTGCTTCTGAGCTTGATTAATGTTGGGGTTAAACTCTGCAGGGCCCTTGAGGGACCCCAGAAAGCAACATAGTGTCGGCCCAGATCCAGACCACATCTGGTATGTGGTGCTATGTTGCTCTCTGGGTCCTGCCTAACGGACTACATACTTCACAGAACACTCATGATTTACATAATCCTACACGTCTTCCATCCCTTGCGAAAAAGTCTGCATATTCCCATATAACCTCTCATCATATAATCTCTCTAGTGACTGCAGAGAAGATCCTCCTACCACAAGAACCCCAAACAAGGGAGGACTTTCTAAAGTGTAAGTTATTCTTTTTGCTCACATTTAAAAATAACCTAAATTTACCTAAACATGAAAGGTAAAGGGCACAATAGGAAAATCCCTATTCCCTCCGTATTCCTTAAGTGGGATTTCTTCCCCCAATTCATTCAGAGCAAAATCCACCCTAGAGATGATTCTTAAGACTTCATTGGTCATGTCAATCACAGTGCTGATTACCTACACAGTACTACAAGAAATGGCTACACTGATTGGCTTGTTCAGGAGTATTTGATTAGAGTTGGCGGGAACTCTGCCGGACAGTGGCACATCAGTACCTATGTTGCCCATCCCTGCCTTAGTCCTTGATTGTTGATTGATTCAAATCATTTCTTCTTTCACTTTAAGTTCTGTTTTACATACCAAGACCTTAGCAGGCCCGGCGCCAGAGGGGAGGCCCATGAATGTCCCAGAAACCCCTCCAGACCAACAATCAAGAATCACCCCTGAATGTAGGGTTGCCCTCACCTAAAGATTTTTCGGTAACACTTTACTTGAAGGGGTTAGCATAATCCTGACACGACACACAGGAAAAAAAGAGAAAGATCGGATAGGGAATGCTCTGGCTTCGTGTGGATGTGGCCTAAGCCTCTTCAAGTCGACTATTAGGGGCCAGCCCTACTGGAATGCAATTTCGGCGGCTGGCCCACATGAGAATACCAATGCCCTGTCGTGTCGCGTGTCCTGGCGCCGGGCCTGCCATCCCCACTTGTGGGCGATCCAAGTAAACTGGTCTTGGATAAGCTTTACCTTTGTCTTTTCTTGTGTCTTGCTTAGTCTTTCCTTGTCTCTCCTCTCCAATCAGTTCTGGTCCCCTTGAGTCTGGACCCAAACTCGGCCCATAGGAACCTCCGGTTATCGGAGCAGAACCAGGCTGTGGATTGCAGCATTGAGCCCCAGTCATACCCTGAGCACCAGGACAGGTTCGAGTGGTGGGCCCAAGTACTGAGCAAGAAAGGGCTGACGGGCCGATGCTACTGGGAGGTGGTGTGGGCCGGGGAATATGGCGTAGACGTCGCAGTGTCATACAAAGACATCAGCAGAACTGGGCAAGACGACGACAGCGGGTTTGGGTACAACAGCCAATCCTGGAGTTTGGACTGTACAATATTCAGATATGCACTAGTGCACAATAACGAGGAGGTGGAGGTGGACGTACCCCTGTCCCATCGGATCGGGGTGTATCTGGATCACCGGGCAGGACGGCTGTCCTTCTACAGCGTCTCAGACACCATGATCCTCCTACACCAGGTCCAAACCAGGTTCACTCAACCCCTCTACCCAGGATTTGGCCTCTTTCAGGGATCAAGCGCGAAATTTTGTGGACTGTAAAGTTTCCAATAAAGGGATAGATCACCAAACAATGTAAATCCTGCCATTATTTACTTACCAAAATGACTTACTTTACACCACATGCTCAATAAACACTTCAACACAGACGTATGTTCTGTCAAGGTGCTTTTAATGGTCAGCTACGCAAAAGAAACGCATCATGCAGCATCTAAAACGAACAAGTGTAAATGAACAAGTGTAATATACCCAGGTCTTATTACAGTTCACAAGCCCTTTAAACCAACCCAAGTGTGAAATATTGGAAAACGCTTCGACACGGTTGCCAGATATTTAAATCACGGGTGAAGTCTCGTTCAGTGAAGATAGAGAAATATATCTGGTCAAATAGATTAACACCAGTACAGCTTTGTTGCTTTCCAAAACACCTGCGGATTTATTTGACGAACCACAACTCAAAAAGCTCGCGAATCGCATTTTTCCTATTTTGCGCAGGTGATTAACACACATCATACTCACAGTAATGATTCTTGAGATGGAGTTACACTGCAGAAAATGCTTTTCTTAGTAGTTTTGTCTTTTTTACAGTCCAAATACGTAGAGATTCTTAAATCAAGATGCATTTACTAGATTAGTAAAATTATATATGATATTATTTCCTGTTTTCTGGGGAAATAAATAGAAATGTAATGAGTTGATGCTTAAAAACAGCTAAATTATCTGCTAATGGGGTGAGAAAAATAATCTTAATTCAATCAGAAACATTATTTTTCTCACCCCATTTCCAGATAATTTCAAATAATTTTTTTATATTTAGATTGGAAACGAGACAGAAACACTAAGAAAAGCATGTTTGGAGTGCACACACTCGAGATGTGCCAGGGTGAAATACTCAAAACAAAAAAACAACCCACACGATGTTGAAGTAACATCTTAAAGTTTCCAATTAAAGAGCGTCTGAACAGACAATTATGAATTATATACAAATATACATCATTTAGATCCTTCACAAAACCTTTCAGGGGATTGGTTTACAAAGATGAATTTGACTTTATTTGATTTTAGTGAGACCGAACTGCGTCGAAGAGCATCTTGAAGCAATTTCCGGCTTAAAGTGCAGTGGATGATGAGGGATGAGACATAGGAGGATGAAGAGCATCACTCTCCGGATCGACAGCAAGCCCTGAAGCCGCACTGCAGGTTCTGGCATCCGCTGGCCGTGTCTGCGTGAGGACCTGCGGGACCAGAGCCACACCAGTTACACACACCGGGAGATCACATGACCAGTTTCCATGAATGAACTCAGAGATTTACTAGTAAACTGAGAAAGCACTGGGGTTTCACAATACACACACTGCAAAATATGCTTTATTACAAAAATATCTAACATTTCTTAAATCAAGATCCATTTACTAGATGAGCAAAATGACATGAGATGAAACTCGAAGAATTATTTCAGTAATTCAACTTAAAAGGTGAAACTAATATATTATATGGACTCATTACATGCAAAGTGAGATATTTCAAGCCTTTATTTGTTATAATTGTGATGTTTATGGAATACAGATATGAAAACATTTTCATAATATTCTAATGTTGAATTTGGTGTTTTCATAATCATCAAAATTATAACAAATAAAGGCTTGAAATATCTCACTTTAATGAGTGTAACGAGTCTATTTAATATATTAGTTTCACCTTTTAAGTTGAATTACTGAAATAAATGAAGTTTTGCACCATATTCTCATTTTATTCATCTAGTAAATGGATCTTGATTTAAGAAATGTTAGATATTTGGAATATAAATTGAGTAATAAATCATGTTTTGCAGTGTGTGTGGACTGAAAGATGCTATAAGTAAACAAAATGAAGCTAGTATTTGAGCTATTTTACATTTTTACATTAGATTAAAACAGGCTTCGTAACAAACCCGCGCTTTACTTACCGAGACAACGCCAAACTTGGTTTTGGGCTTCACATGAGGAATTGTGTATCACATAACATATATCACATATCATAAAACAGATCCATATGACTCAAGGATTTACAAAGTGTTTTGTAGCAGAACACATTTGAGCTGAAAGTCTTTCACATTCACAAAGTTCACGGTTCTCGTATTAAGAAAAAAAAATCACCCAAAATAAAATAAACATTAACTGAAATACAACAAATTATATTTAAAAAAAATTAGCTAGTTGCCATGGCAACATTTTTCATTTTCTTTTAGTATATGTAATAAAACAAACAACTAGATAAAATAAAAATTAGTAACTGATACAAATGACAAAAACGACAAACTTCTAATATGAATTAAAAAAAACAGCACTGACGTCAGTTAATTTAAGTATTTGTTATTATTCTACAAATTAGTAATTTCGATTTAAACTTTTTATTTATTAAATTGATTTTAAATATAAAAATAAAATAAATAATCTAATAAAATAAATATTTTCACAACAATCAAAATATAGAATGATCAATTATTAATAACTTTTATAATCAATTTTATAATAAATCAACTCAGGAAACCCAGTGTGGGAAATTATGATATAACAGAACACAGAGAGATTTAATATTCAGAGATTGGACACGAGTAATTTATTAGGTTATAAGGTGACGCATTTGCTGTTAATAAGTTCATATCTATCAGATAAATCACGTATTTCTCGTTATTCTCAGCGCTGTGAGTGTGTGTGACGGTGTGTTACCGTTAATGTTGTCGCAGTAGTAGAAGTGCTGTGTGTTGAGGGCGGGGCAAGCCGACACCAGCTCATGAAGCCCCGCCCCCGTGATGAGCAGGCAGCCCGACAGATTCAGATGCTCCAGCAGAGGGAGCCCTCCACGCCGAGACAGACACCTGACACACACACACACACACACTTTACTGAGGAATCACAGTTTGTAAAAAACAAACAATAAATTTAGACAGCTGAAATCATTAGTGGCTTTCGCACCAGAACTACACTGAAAAACTGTTATACATGGAAAGCAAACCGTATATGAAAAGTTATTAGTGTCTAGTGTATTAGTTCTAGGATCGTCCATAATATGGTGGCGGTGTTTGGTCTGTACCTCAGGCCGAGATCCGTGATCTGATAGCATCCCGACAGGCTGAGGAACCGGAGTGTTCGAAAGGCTCCTGATTGGTCAGTCCTGTTGTGACGATCAGGGCAAGATTCGCCCTCAAACGAGCATTTAGTCCGAAAATCAACACTGCCCCCTCTGGCCTGGAGGTCACAGTGCGTTTCTCTCACAGTCCAGAGCGACACATCTGATGTGCAACAGGTGGAGTGACCACAGTGGGCGTCACCCATCGAGCCAAACTGCCAGTGGGAGGAGCTTATACCAGTCCTGAAGCTCCGCCTCCGGCTCCTCTTACAACAGCATGAGCCAACGCCTCCCTGCGACTCAAAAATGTGACCACGCCCACTTTCCTCTGTAAACACGCCACCCGGTTTGCTCCAGTCGGCGGCGTCCTCGATGTCGGCTAGTTTCGCCGAATCAAGAACCCACACGTGGGCGGGGCCACAGCCTGAGCCACGCCCACCAGGTCTCCGCTTGAATATAAGATCCTGGCAGCTGCGTCCTATTGGCTGAAGGGAGTGCTCGTCTTGTAGTTTGATGGGAGAGGGCGGGGCTTTCAGCAGTTTGGCTCTGCGATCCGGATTGGACGCCGTTAAGTCGCCCAATCCCAATGAGAGAATCTTCAGAGTGCGGTCCGTGATTTTGTCGCAACCCGACAGATCCAGGTGTTCCAGAGTATGACACACCCCGAACTCCGCCCAGCTGGAAAAACACGTAACTATAAGTAACTATAATAATCATGAGATCCACAAAATCAAAATGCTTAGACTTTACGAGTGACTCACTGAATCATTAATTCAAGAGATTTGTTTAAAAACACTGATTCATTCATTAATGAAAGAAGTGAAGTATTTCTGAGTGAGTCATTGAATCATTCATTCAAGAGATTCGTTCAAAAACACTGATTCATTCATTAATGAAAGAAGTGAAGTATTTCTGAGTGAGTCACTGAATCATTCATTCAAGAGATTCGTTCAAAAACACTGATTCATTCATTAATGAAAGAAGTGAAGTATTTCTGAGTGAGTCATTGAATCATTCATTCAAGAGATTCATTCAAAAACACTGATTCATTCATTAATGAAAGGAGTGAAGTATTTCTGAGTGAGTCATTGAATCATTCATTCAAGAGATTCATTCAAAAACACTGATTCATTCATTAATGAAAGAAGTGAAGTATTTCTGAGCGAGTCATTGAATCATTCATTCAAGAGATTCGTTCAAAAACACTGATTCATTCATTAATGAAAGAAGTGAAGTATTTCTGAGTGAGTCATTGTATCATTCATTCAAGAGATTCGTTCAAAAACACTGATTCATTCATTAATGAAAGAAGTGAAGTATTTCTGAGTGAGTCATTGAATCATTCATTCAAGAGATTCGTTCAAAAACACTGATTCATTCATTAATGAAAGAAGTGAAGTATTTCTGAGTGAGTCATTGAATCATTCATTCAAGAGATTCGTTCAAAAACACTGATTCATTCATTAATGAAAGAAGTGAAGTATTTCTGAGTGAGTCATTGAATCATTCATTCAAGAGATTCATTCAAAAACACTGATTCATTCATTAATGAAAGGAGTGAAGTATTTCTGAGTGAGTCATTGAATCATTCATTCAAGAGATTCATTCAAAAACACTGATTCATTCATTAATGAAAGAAGTGAAGTATTTCTGAGCGAGTCATTGAATCATTCATTCAAGAGATTCGTTCAAAAACACTGATTCATTCATTAATGAAAGAAGTGAAGTATTTCTGAGTGAGTCATTGTATCATTCATTCAAGAGATTCGTTCAAAAACACTGATTCATTCATTAATGAAAGAAGTGAAGTATTTCTGAGTGAGTCATTGAATCATTCATTCAAGAGATTCGTTCAAAAACACTGATTCATTCATTAATGAAAGAAGTGAAGTATTTCTGAGTGAGTCATTGAATCATTCATTCAAGAGATTCGTTCAAAAACACTGATTCATTCATTAATGAAAGAAGTGAAGTATTTCTGAGTGAGTCATTGAATCATTCATTCAAGAGATTCATTCAAAAACACTGATTCATTCATTAATGAAAGGAGTGAAGTATTTCTGAGTGAGTCATTGAATCATTCATTCAAGAGATTCATTCAAAAACACTGATTCATTCATTAATGAAAGAAGTGAAGTATTTCTGAGCGAGTCATTGAATCATTCATTCAAGAGATTCGTTCAAAAACACTGATTCATTCATTAATGAAAGAAGTGAAGTATTTCTGAGTGAGTCATTGTATCATTCATTCAAGAGATTCGTTCAAAAACACTGATTCATTCATTAATGAAAGAAGTGAAGTATTTCTGAGTGAGTCATTGAATCATTCATTCAAGAGATTCGTTCAAAAACACTGATTCATTCATTAATGAAAGAAGTGAAGTATTTCTGAGTGAGTCATTGAATCATTCATTCAAGAGATTCGTTCAAAAACACTGATTCATTCATTAATGAAAGAAGTGAAGTATTTCTGAGTGAGTCATTGAATCATTCATTCAAGAGATTCATTCAAAAACACTGATTCATTCATTAATGAAAGGAGTGAAGTATTTCTGAGTGAGTCATTGAATCATTCATTCAAGAGATTCATTCAAAAACACTGATTCATTCATTAATGAAAGAAGTGAAGTATTTCTGAGCGAGTCATTGAATCATTCATTCAAGAGATTCGTTCAAAAACACTGATTCATTCATTAATGAAAGAAGTGAAGTATTTCTGAGTGAGTCATTGTATCATTCATTCAAGAGATTCGTTCAAAAACACTGATTCATTCATTAATGAAAGAAGTGAAGTATTTCTGAGTGAGTCATTGAATCATTCATTCAAGAGATTCGTTCAAAAACACTGATTCATTCATTAATGAAAGAAGTGAAGTATTTCTGAGTGAGTCATTGAATCATTCATTCAAGAGATTCGTTCAAAAACACTGATTCATTCATTAATGAAAGAAGTGAAGTATTTCTGAGTGAGTCATTGAATCATTCATTCAAGAGATTCATTCAAAAACACTGATTCATTCATTAATGAAAGGAGTGAAGTATTTCTGAGTGAGTCATTGAATCATTCATTCAAGAGATTCATTCAAAAACACTGATTCATTCATTAATGAAAGAAGTGAAGTATTTCTGAGCGAGTCATTGAATCATTCATTCAAGAGATTCGTTCAAAAACACTGATTCATTCATTAATGAAAGAAGTGAAGTATTTCTGAGTGAGTCATTGTATCATTCATTCAAGAGATTCGTTCAAAAACACTGATTCATTCATTAATGAAAGAAGTGAAGTATTTCTGAGTGAGTCATTGAATCATTCATTCAAGAGATTCGTTCAAAAACACTGATTCATTCATTAATGAAAGAAGTGAAGTATTTCTGAGTGAGTCATTGAATCATTCATTCAAGAGATTCGTTCAAAAACACTGATTCATTCATTAATGAAAGAAGTGGGTTCCACAAAATCAACATGGCATTACAGTACATCAAATACACAAACGATATGAGCAGCCAAATGTTACGAACAACTAATCGGAAGAAGAGCCAACCTGTGGAAGGCGGAGTCGGAGACGTCAGTCTGCGTGAGGTCCAGGTGCGTGAGGCCTGGGCACAAACTGAGGATCTGTCGCACCTGGAAGGAGAAAACAATATTATAATCATATTATTATATTAATTAAATGTAATAATAACAAAAATCATGAGTTTAAAAGCAGGATAGACCAGTTAAATATGGTTAATAGTCAAATAACATATATTTAACTAGATTTCGTAGACATGTTTGAGCTGCACGATTAAGATCGCAATCTTGATTCAAACACCCATGTGAAACAAGTCTTTATGAGTGAGTCACTGAATCATTCATTCAAGAGATTCGTTCAAAAACGCTGATTCATCCAGTAATGGAACAAGTGAAGTCTATATGAGTGAGTCACTGAATCACGACTCCTCTTCAGTGCTCAGTTTGGTCATGTGTGAGTGTGTGTTGATCACATGATCTGAGTAACGCACCATCTTGCTGGAGACGGTGGAGCTGTAGGCCAGGACGAGCGAGCGAACGGATGAGCCGACGACAGGCAGAAGCTTCTGGATCATCCCGTCGAGAAGAGTCTTCTCTCTCTGAACCGCATTAATGGCTGGAGAGCCCTCACACGCCTCCTCTGAACACACACGTTTAAAAGTGTTATTTTTTTTTTAACTATTAAAGCCCAGCAAGGATGTTTATTTCACAGCTACGGCCCGCGGGATCATGGGAAATGTAGTTCTAAGTGAAGGCTCACCTGATTCGTCGACGTCTGCGTCCTCGTCCCACTCCTGATAGGCTCGTCCCTCGTCCTGGAGACTCTTCACCCAATCATCATCCGGCTCCTGGTCCAACTCGCCCGGAGGACCACAGTAATAGTCTCCTACAAACACCATTACAACCAATCGCATGAGCACACACTGATGCTGTATCCCACAATGCAACACACTCGACCCGACCTTCAATGTTCTCCATTTAGAACCGCATTAAAAATGTAAAATAACGTAAAATACATGATTGAATACCGTCCTGAATTAAACACGTGGCATTAATGCAGTTTATTAATTTACAATTTAATTAATTAATAAAAGTAATAAAACAAAAAATATAAATGCACAGTAATGCAGTTTTTTAATTACAATTCCATTAATAAATAAATAAAATAAAACCCAAAAAACATAAATGTATTAAGCATGAGGCTGTAATGGAGTTTTTTAAATACAATTTAACTAACTAATAAAAAATAATAAAACCAAAAATAGAAATGTATATATAAAATATAAAAATATCAACAATTTTAATAAAAGTTTTGTAATTCTATAAAATTATAAACAGAATAAATACAATTCACTAATTTAGTATATAACTAAAGTTTTAGAAAAAAATTAAAATAATTTATAAAAACAATTTATTATAGTACGTATAGTATATATGTTTTTTAATTAAAGTTTTATAATTAATTAAAAACAATAATTCACCAATGCAGTGCACTACTGTTTTAAATTAATTAAAGTTAATTAAAAAAATGTAAAAAATAATTCACTAATGGTGTTTGAAATTAGTTTCATAATATATGTTTGTATGTGTATATATATATATATATATATATATATATATAAATAATTAGCTAATGTAGTATATTACGGATTTAAATATATATTAAAATAATTCACTAGTGCAGTATGCTACTGTTTGTAATTAAAACATTTTTAATATTTTTCAGAATTAATTATAAAACTTTCAAGTAAAAGTTATGGTTAAAGTAGTATTTAAATAGTTTTATAATTATCAAAAAACTACTGTTTGTAATGAAGGTTTTATAGTATAAAAATACTTCAAAATCATTTGAATAATGCAGTATATTACTTTAATGAAAATTATATTAATTTCATAATATAAAATTTAGAGCAAAATGTATAAAATATTTGCTATGCAGTATATAATTTAATTAAAGTTTTTTAATATAAAATAATTCGATATTATTGTTTTTTAATTAATTAAAAATTACTTAATAACAAAATAAAATAAAACTCATGCTGTAATAATATGCATTTAATATTTACATATAAATATAAATGTAATATTTAGTTAAAAGACACCATGAAATAAACATTATTTTCTGTCTTTAATGCCTCAATGTTTGGTGCACATTATACTAAAGGGAAACATCTCTCAGCTTACAGTGATAAACATGACTGATGGACACAAGGGGGCGATAAACGCACATCAACTCAAAGCTGACACCTTTATTATTTATCAGAAATGAGTGATTTCTGAAGGATCATGTGACACTGAAGACTGGAGTAATGATGATAAATTCAGCTTTTATCACAGGAATAAATTACACTTTACTGTATATTGTCATAATATTTAACAATATTACTGTTTTTGTTGTTGTATTGTTAATCAAATAAATGCAGCCTTGGTGAGCAGAAGAGACTTGTGAGCGCTAGTGTAAACGTATTAATAGTCCGGCTATGAGAAACACACTTCTAGCCAAAGTTACATTGAATATATGATATTCCATCATATAAGCAAAATAAGCATAACTCATTCAATTTCTTCATCTAATTGATGAATTACACACACTGAAAAAAACTTTTTTCTTAGTATTTTTGTTTTTCATTTTCAGTCTAATTATGTAAAAAATCTTAAATCAAGATGCATTTACTAGATGAGTAAAATGATATTATTTCCTGTTTTCTAGAGGAATTAATCAAAATGAAGTGAGTTGATGCTTAAAACAAGCAAAATGATCTGCCGACGGGGAGAGAAAAATAATCTTAATTCAGACAGAAACTATTTATCTAACTAATTACTATATGACTATTACTAGTCATCTAGTAAATGCATCTTGATTTAAGAAATGCTTGATATTTGGACTGGAAACAAGACAGAAACACTAAGAATAATAAAGCATAGTTTGGAGTGTTTATCTTTACATATATGTGGTAAAGAGTGTGTTGACGCACCTCTGGCCCAGCGTACGGGGTACAGGTGTCTCCACAGCGAGCCGGTCCTGGACACCTGAGCCCAGAGGTTGCACACCTGCGCACAGCGACACAGATCCAGCGGAGCCAGGAAGCGGAACACCTTGAGGAGCAGCTCCTGCGGCAGCGCCGAGATGGACCCGCGCTCGCTGCCCCGCTCTGCCGGACACAACACACACAAACACCGACACATCACAGCAGATCTCACACACACACCACGCTCGCAGGTTACATGGTTCACTCAACTCCAGGGAAACTCCAGATTTACATCAGACTTCAATACGGAAGGAGGTTGAGTAACATGGGCAATGCCTGGCCTAAGAGGTCAAAGGTCATGACGCAACCGGAAACAATAACATCATAGGCAAGTCGCTTAAAGGCAGGGTTGTAATGTCCCCAGTGTGTGTTTGAGTGTGTGTAAAGTTTCAGCTCAAAATACCCCACAGATATTTTTATATAGCATGTTAAAATTGTCCCTTTTTGGGTGTGTATACTATTACTATCGTGATATTTCAATGTAAAATAAAAATTAAGTATTTAAGAAAAATAACAATTATGATACCAAAAGAAAATATATTTTCTTTTTAGCACTTTTTTTTATGGCTGTCTTAATTTCTGCATTTATTGAAAACTTTAAATATATATATATATATATATATATATATATATTTAGGGCTGTGCAAAAATTAATTGCGATTAATCGCATCCAAAATAAAAGTCTGTGTTTACATAATATATTTGTGTGTGCTGTATATAATTATTTTGTATATATAAATACACACACATGCATGTATATATTTAAGAAAATGTGTTATTCATATATAAAATATTTATATAATATAGATTATGTATTTATATATATATATATATATATATATACAGAATTTAAGCGCAAATAATTCTTAAATATATACATGCATAGGTATTTATATATACAAAATAATTATATACAGCACATGCAAATATATTATGTAAACACAGACTTTTATTTTGTATGCGATAAATCGCAATTAATTTTTGCACAGCCCTAATATATATATATATATATATATTAAAATAATATATAAAATAATGAATACAAATAAATTAAATTAGCTGTGCTTGTTCTGTGCAGATTGACCCAAAATGTTGTGATTATACTGTATATAAATCATCAGATTACTAGACAACCAAAAAACTATTGTTAGCTTGTTGAATTATCCGAGTACTCAATTAATCGTCAAAACAATTGTCCGATTAATTGAACACCAACAGGCTATTGTTCAATTCTTAAATTATCCGAGTACTCGATTAATCATCAAAATAATCAACTGATTACTTTAAAACCTAAATGCTATTAATCACCTGATAAATCATCCGAGTACTCGATTAATCATCAAAACAATCGCCCGATTAATTGAACACCAACAGGCTATTGTTCAGTTCTTAAATGATCCGAGTACTCGATTAATCATGAAGATAATCAACTCATTACTTGAAAACCTAAATGCTATTAATCACCTGATAAATTATCTGAGCACTCGATTAATCATCAAAACAATCGTCCGATTAATTGAACACCAACAGGCTATTGTTCAATTCTTGAAATTATCTGAGTACTCGATTAATCATCAAGGTAATCGACTGATTACTTGAAAACCTAAATGCTATTAATCACCTGATAATTATCTGAGTACTCGATTAATCATCAAAACAATCGTCCGATTAATTGAACACCAACAGGCTATTGTTCAATTCTTAAATTATCTGAGTACTCGATTAATCATCAAGATAATCAACTCATTACTTGAAAACCTAAATGCTAATAATCACCTGATAAATTATCTGAGTACTCGATTAATCATCAAAACAATCGTCCGATTAATTGAACACCAACAGGCTATTGTTCAATTCTTAAATTATCCGAGTACTCGATTAATCATCAAAATATTGATTAGTGACTCACCGTCTTCGGTCTTCTCGTGGTCGGAGTATTTGAAGGCCTTGTGCAGCTCCTCAGCTTGGCTCCAGAGGTTCAGGCCCTTCAGCACGTCGGCGGCGGCGGCGCTCCAGGACGGGTTATTGGAGTGTTGCAGCATCACCTGACGCTTGATGGCCTTCAGCTCCTCGTACGTGAAGTACTCCATCAGCATGGGCTGATACACCTGAGAACACACTCCACACATCAGACGGACACAGAGAGGAGACCACACATCTGACGGGACGAATGCAAATTTAACGTTAAAATAATGCACTTTAAATTATGCATTATGGATCTGCAGGAATGCCATTTCAAAATTTAATTTTCAAAATTCAATTCTGATTGAATTACGATTATTTTTCTCACCCCATTGGCAGATAAGTTTACGTTTTGTAAGCATAAACTCACTTCATTTTGAATAATTTCTCTAGAAAACAGGACTTTACTAAATAATTATACACAGTCCACACACATATATCATGCAAACACAAACTTTTATTTTGGATGAGATTAATCATTGCCCAGCACTAGTTAAAGATGAGTCTCACCTCCTCTTCCTCTTTCATATGAGGAAGGAAGTCCTGAGTGAACGCCTCCAGCCTCTCCTTCAGCTGCTGCGCGTAATTCAGCTGTTCGTACTCGCTCTGAAACACAACACGTTTGAGCATGACAGTTCTCCTCTATATCAGTTTCTTCCGGGAATGAACACGTCACAATACTCCTCATTATAATAATTAATGCGCGGAATAAAGGGGCGGGGCCTGGTTGAGTGAGTTAGTAGTGTGTTAAACTGGTGGTTATGGAAAAGGGCGGGACATTCCAAACCACACTCAAAGCGCTCGACCAATCATAACACACTGTTCCAGCCGACCAATCAGAGCAGAGTGTGCTTTTCAGGGGGAGAGACAGGAAGTAAACCGAGTGTTACGGACAGACTGGGAGGAGAGGAGCCGCAACAATGAGGAGAATAATCATCATTCAAGCAGGAAAACCTGTTCTAGTCGAGCCTGAACACAAGAGAGGGCGTAAAAAGGCCTAATTAAAAAGCATTATTGATTTCTTAATGAGTCTGTTTGCTCAACACACTTCACACTTCACCCGACACCAGGCGTTTCCACTGCAGATCATTATGCTGTGTCACGATTACAGGCTAAAAAGGCCACAACAAACAAGTCTGTGCTGCGACTGACACACACTTAACCCAACTCAAATGTTCTTCTGTAACATGAAAGATGCTTAAAGACCATTTCATTGTTGCTTTACTGTTTTTCTTCATTGATTGTATGCATTTTATACTGTTTATATCAATATCTTCTCTACATGGACTTCATAAATGTATGCACACGCATATATGAATGAATACATATTACACATACATTTGCATGCTGTTTTTGATATTTGTTATGATTATACTGTTTTTAGTTATTTGTTTATTGTTTACTATAAATAAAATCATAAAAATTAAAAAATTACTTGAAATAATACGAAATAAAAAAATTAAATATACAATTTATTATTTAGAATACATGTATTTATTTAGTGTTTTTATTTACTTAAGGTACTAAAATATATTATTTTTTTTATATAAAAAACACATCAAAATAATGGCTACAATTAACTAAAATTAAAGTGAAACTGGAAAAACTCAAAATATGAATAAAAATTATAATAGTATCTTAAATGATGTTAAAATATGTTTGATGTAGTAATTTACATTTCTTATATATATTAATTGCACTGTAATATGAATTTGCATTTCCTTGCTTTTTATTGTATATATTTAATATTGTGTAAAAATAAGCTAACTCAACACGACATGCGAGGTCTGAGTACGAACTAAAACAGTTCAATAACGCTGTAAAATCACAGATGAACTGTTAAACTGAATTAATCTCATAACTGGAGTTATTATAAACTCATGATCTTCATTCTTTCCATTGTCCGCACAGGAACTCACAGCAGGATTTCCCAACGCCCTGTAAATAATCAAGTGGAAAATTCCCCAATATTTGGCAAGTTTGGACTGACACGTCAGAATGGACCTTGTCTATCGTATTTTGAAGATAAAAAAACAGTTTGGATGATTAAATAGAAGTGTTAAAATACGTAAACAGAGAGTCATGTGACACATTTAACTTCTCTATCCAGATCTGTGTCACGTCTCGGCTGATGGCCACGAGTGGCCATGACGTCATCAGTAATTAGCAGTGTTTAGCGTCACAAGACGAGTGTGAACGTGCCAAACAACAGCGTCTTGAATCGCGTTCAGTCTCTCGTGTTACGTGTGAAGCTGTAGTTCACTTAACGGCCTCTGGTGTCGCTATTACAGCTACATCAAGCCTCTGTAACCCTCTGGTGCTCTTCGGCATTTTTGAGCGAAAACTAATTTTTTACGATATCGGAATGGTTGCACTTGCTACATTATTTCATTTAATAATTTTATTTTTGCACATTTTTCATGATTATTAACATAAAATTATGTTTGTTTTTTCAAATTCACTTTTTAAAACTTTTTTCACTTCAGCAATAATCCGCCAAGTGTCGTCTTTGAGAAGAGGTCAAACTTCAGTCTGTCGCTCTAAAGCATTCAAGATTTACCAAAATTTAATTTTCAGATCTATGCTCAAAAAGTAAATAAATGGATAATAAATACAGCGGTAATATAATTTAGTACCATAAATCCCCTAAAAATGCAAAAAATTAAATAAAAAAATATTATCAAACTAAAATATAGTACATTAATCTGATTGAAAAAATAATAAAATAAAAATTCGGTCATTTTTGACCGACACGTGAAAAGTGTGTAATTTCTGCTGCAGCAATCAAACCTATGACATACGTGTACACACACACACACACCTTGACGCTGCACAGCCCCTTCTCAAACAGCGACAGCATCTCGGACAGCTTGTTGTCGGCGTGGACATGATAGACCATCTGACTGCGTTCCTGCAGGAGCTCGATGATGCACTTGTTCTCGATCTGCTCGTGCATCTTGAACTCCTTAAAGGTGGCGAGCAGCGACTGCAGGAACGAGCGGAAATCCCTGTTGTTGGAGAAGTTCGTCTTGGAAAGCTGTGGGTGGAAAACACACAAAACACGCGATGAAACATCAGGGACTCAAGAGTTACTGACACACGAATGTAAACGAGATCTGCCCAGGAAAACTAAATCAGTTACATATAAAAGAGGCGGGTTAATACGGACTGATATATCGTTAACAAAAAAAAAAAAAAAAAAGTAAAACCACGTTTTGTCCCAAAAGTTCTGTGTTCGTTCCCGAAAGTTTTGCATTCTCTCCTGAAAGTTGTGCGTTATGTCATAAAAGTTTTGCGTTCGTACCCGAAATTTTTATCTCGTGGAAGTTTTGTGTTATATTGCAAAAGTTTTGCATTCTCTCCCAAAAAATGTCTGTGTTCGATCACGAAAGTTTTGCATTTTCGCCCCAAAAATTTTGCACTCTCTTCCGAAAGCTCCTGAAAGTTTTGCGTTCTCTCGCGAAAGTTTTGCGTTCCCTCGCAAATCTTTTGGGAGAGACCGCAAAACTTTCGCGAGAGAGTGGTCTCTCCCGTTTTGTGGTCTCTCCCGAAAGTTTTGCGGTCTCTCCCAAAAGATTTGCGGTTTCTCACGAAAAGTTTTGCGGTCTCTCGCGAAAGTTTTAGAGTTCTCTCACGAAAGTTTGAGTTCTCTCACGAAAAGTTTTGCGTTCTCTCGCGAACGTTTTTTTGTTCTCTCGCGAAAGTTTTGCGTTCTCTCGCGAAAGTTTGAGTTCTCTCACGAAAAGTTTTGCGTTCTCAGTGATACAGAGATTTCATGTAAGAGTCAAATGGCATCAATAAATTAAACGGTTAATAAAATATTGGTCATAATCCTTTCTAGATCAGAGGTTTTCAAACTGAGATCCATAGATAAATAGAAATAATTAAAATAAATTAGATCTAATTAACTAATTAAATTAATTGATTAAAATAAACAATAAAAACGATTTAAATAAATAATATAGCAATACAGTACTATAGTGAATTAGAAAAAAGAATAATGTACCATTTGAAACTAAATATTAATTTACAACATGATTTTTTCCCAGTATAAATTACATCTTAATACATATAAATATATAGCTGGCTTTTCAATTTTAGGATGGCGGTCCTTGGCACAAAGATGATCATATCCGAAAGAATGTAAAGATGATCATATCCAAAAGAATGTCGCTCTAGTCTAGACAACGGCATCAGCGTCGGCCATTATAAACTCAGAGCATTACCGTTATATAACCCTGGATGTGTGTCAACTGTTAAACGAGTTCAGATGAGTGTGTAGATGCACAAAATTTTCTACTGACACAGCAAACACACACACATTTGTGTCTTACATAAGCAGTGTGTGTGACTTACAAACCCTAACATAGGCTGAACTGAAGCTACACACCCACTGAAATAGGGCTGAACGATTAATTGCATTTGCGATAAAATCGCGATATGATGAAACGCGATTTTGTAATCGCAAGGGCTGCGATTACACTGGTCACTTGACACGCGAGAGAAAAGCAGTCTGCAAGATAAAGCATCAACTTGCCACGCTACGCGGTCTGGCGTCCAGAAAAGAACAGTTTATTGTGTTATTTATTCTCTCCTCAACAATCCTGGATCGATTCAGAGAATTTCAGAATCGAGTCTGAGCTTAACTTTTAAACACAGATGCGTGATGACGCTGCGCGTGCTTTAGAAACGAACCGTGTTCTGAATCTGCTTGCTTCTATTTTCTCGCTCTCTCTCTTCCTCACTCACACACACACATGACACCGCTCGAACCTTCCAAAACATAGTAACGTTATTTTATAAAGGTCGGGGTTGAACCAAATTACAAGGACATTCGCGGGCTTCATTGAACAGTTTTTGCCGCTTTGCTTGATGTTATAACGTTACACTTGCAGTGCGCGTTCTCTCCCGCGGGTATTTTCTTTACAAATGATTCACAGAGGCATTATTTATGTATTTTGGAATGCAGTTGGCTTATATTAAAGCCATGAAAATCACTGAGAAGGCTGCTTTCATTTTAAAATACTAACGCGTGCTTTGTGAAGAGCGCTCGTGCATGCGGCCGTGAGCGACTCATTGGTAAATGTACTTGCATGTCAAAATGCTTTTATGACGCGAAATTGATGTAAACACGGTCAGTTATATCTTAAACCAACAGGACAAACCACATTTACAATTTCAAAAGAGATATATGCATTAGTGTGAATGCAGCTTATCGTATCTAAACTGAGGGGAAATCACTCCAGCTCTTGAATGAAAAACATTCAGACAGCCTACTTTTAAATACAGAGACCACTCTTTGTTTATTGCTTGTAATGTTTTTTTTTGTTTCTCTTTATTTACTAGCTTTTATATTTTGAAGCTATATTATTTTATATAGCCTAGGCCTATTTAAAATTCTTAACATGTAATTGGTTTAATTTAATGTTTTTTTTATATTTATTTTTTAAAGTATGTGTTTTTACACATGTAATTAAATACATATTTTAAGAGTTATTAAGATTAATTAATAAGAAAAAAAGTAGATCGGATCATGAGCTATCTAAAGATTCCCATCCCTACTGTACAATGATTTATTGCTTGTCTTTGTCGACTAATACAGAAGGTAAATAACTTTTTTTTTTAAATCGCATATTAAATCGCAATCGCAATATTGGTTAAAAAAATCGCAATTAGATTATTTTCCTAAATCGTTCAGCCCTACACTGAAACCATTAAAATCATCATAATCTCCATGCAAACCTGTTCAGATTAAATGAGTGTAATCAGACTGACTCAGACTAATAAACCATCTCACTGCACAGCACTTTCACCCCTTCAAATCTCAATTTCAGATGTTTATAAACGAATTTTAAGTCAAATACATTAATCGGCGAAGCATATTAGTGCATTTAAAGTGTGTTTTCAATCTAGAAATAATCTGATTATAGATCAGACACACTGAATGTAGTGAAATTCACATCTGTGTGGATGTTTAACAAAATACATGGGTTTGGATGCGTTTAGAAGTTAATGTTGTGTTAGAAAAATCAATATAAAACAAAGATAAAAAAATTGTTTTTAATAGACGTCACAACATTATCAGACGCAGCTATTTCCACATCTCACGTGGCGTCTGAGTGTTTATATTATTATTAGTAGTAGTAGTATTCAATACAAAATAAGAGTATGTTTACATATCTGAGATCAGATTGTGGATCAGAGATTCACAATAAATGCGACATCGCCTTATTATTGTGTTTTACATTTAATAAAGTCTGTTTACGTTACTTACAGATCTGAGATCAGACATTCTCATACTCCGGCTATAAGCTCACATATGGTCAGAGTGGGTTAAAATCTTAACAACACAGATAAAGATAGCGTCTCTGTGCTGATCTGCGATCAGATCGTTATCAAGCGTTCATTATAAACTCTGTTCTCTGTCTATTAGCCGTTTGGCTAACACTGACATTAGCTCTCCTCAAACAAACACATCCTCGACCGCTTTAAACCACTTTAACTGGTGAAATGGCGGATAAAACAGGTCAGACACGAACCTTCTCGCTGTAGAGCTCCACCAGCTGCTTCATGCGCCAGTGTGGCCCGGTAAAAACATCCACCTCGTCGGGGAAAGGAGCCATCGCGACTCCATCCGCGGATCTGGGACTGAACACTGCGGGGGAGGCCAGATCCTCGCCGGGGAAACACTCCTCACGGGCCACGCCAGTCATTTCAGTGTGTAAATAAGGCGCAGCTTTCCAAGAGAGCCTTATTTTACTAACAAAATACGTGACATTTTACAATGTTTTCCACATTATCTCCAGATTGGTTTTTGTTTAAAAGTCTTTGTTTTTAAACTCTGAATACAACCCTCATCACAGTCACAAGTCACACCAAAGGCAGATTTTAATAATTTGCTTCAATAAATTGAGGAAGGATCAACCAAGGAAAACTGATAATCTACTGAGGAGTAAGAATAGATAGCTTTTCTTTTGGTAGTCCACAAGGCATCTGTTGCCTATTTTGAAGTCTGCTTATTTCGACATGTGTTGTACTTTTAATATTTATACTTGATGATACTGATACTATTCTGAGTGTAAAATAAAGGCTGGATGATCAATAGAAAAAGAGAGAAAGAAAAAAAGCTCAGAAAAAAATAACCAAATTAATAAAATAAAATAGGCATCGTGACCTGCAAACAACTGCACAATGAAAAACAAAATCTACATTACTAAAATAAAATAAATGGAAATAAAACAATAAAACATTTTTTTAAGTATAGGGAAAAAAACGATCACAGTGATAAACAGTGGGAGAAAGTCCGATTTCATAACTCGCAATTGCGCTTTTATATCACGATTCTGAGGAAATGAAATCAGAATTGCTTGATAAAACTGACAATTACCTTTTTTATTTATGTTTTATTCTGTGGCGGAAGCAAGCTTCCATTAAAAAAACCTAATAAAAAGGTTTCAGAAAATAGAAGAGTCATAGGCCTATGTTACACCACGAGTAGTAGTCGTTATGTAGTATTCAAACAGTGTCGTGTTAACAACTTTAAACTGTATAATCAAAAAAACGAACACAATAAGACAAATTTCAGCGACTTTCCACGGAAGTCATATACAGATGAGATGGGGTTTAATCTATGGGTTTAATAAATGTGCCATTTCGAGATTTCAGGGGATCTTTAAACCAACCAACATGGCAACCCGGATGACGTCATTACGTATACGTGCACTGTGACACGTTCAAGACAGACGTGTAAACACAAGCACTATTAAAAAACGTATTAAAAACCGCATCAAATGTAATTTAATAACGTATATGTGTGTATCGAATATGAACAAAATAACATGACATAAAAGCTAACACTATTTACGATGCTAAAAAACTGTTGTTGTTGTTTTTACAGTTTATTGAACGAATGCGGTGCATTGATTACACAACAACAAACCAGAGCTTTTTAGAGACAAAGATTTTATTGACGGCAACAAAATCATGATTATTCATCTGTTAAGTAATAAGACAAGGTGCAAGTTGAAAATACAAACAAACAAACACAAAGTTATACTAAAGCTCTCACCTTACAAACATATTGTAAATATTGTTTGATTAAACATGTATTTTATCTCAAGAGAGAAACCAAACATTTTTTTTAACTTTACCAAATCCTGCCACATGATGACCAGAGTACAAATATCGAATAATCGACATTAAAAAACAAATAAGGAATGAGAAGCAGTCAAAAACCAGTCAGAAAACCCCGATATGTGCACTTATAGTGTTTGAGCATTGCAAAAATGTATTATTTATAGTATTTTTGACTAGTTTTCCAGTACAAACATCGAAACATTTTTAAATCAATATACATTCACTGGAAAAGCAAAATGACTTAAGATCTTAACTCTAGCTGTCTGCAAAATTAAGTGAGTTTATAATTAAAACAGGAACAAAGTCACCCCACAGACAGACTTTTGTTCACGTTTTAATCATAAATAAAAATCATAATTTTGCTTCTCCAGTAAATGTGTCGGGATGATATTTGTACACGATTTAAAATATAATAAATCTCCAGCTTTTTGAGTTTTGGTTTGTATTTACACCTCTGAAAGAAGGCCATTCATGGCAGAAATTAGTCAGAAAGAAAAGATAAATCAGCAAAATTACGTCTGATTTACATGTTCTCGCTAACTATGATCAGAGAGAGGGACCGTTTCTTAGTTACTGTGCATGTCAGCACCTCACCGAATGAACCCTTCGACTGCTAAACATCACATTTCATTCATGTTTATGATAAACATTCTCATAGAACAACGAAACGGATTTCATTTGCAGTGTCCTCCACACCAGAGGGGGCGCTGTTGCGATTTAGCTGTCGTCCTGCAGCATCTCCTCGATCTCACGGTCCCAGTTATCGTCTCGATTATCCGGGTCGACGACCACCTCGTATTCCTGAAGCTCCTGCTGCAGTTCCTTCTCCCAGTCGGCAGTCTCTTCTATCGGAGAAACAACAGGAGTCTTCGGTCAAAAACGGACGAAAAATTTTTACGTCTTTAAATTAAATTTTTTTTTTTACTTCATCGGAATGGGATGAAACTATAAACATTAGCTATGTGAACAAAAAAAAAATTCACAAACATGATTCGGATTTGTTAAAAGGTTGGAAAATAATAAAAATGGCCGACATATGAAATTATTGGAAAATACGAAAAAATACGAAAACTTAGAGAATCGTTTGGTGGTAAATCAGTGCACAGCAATGAAGGAGTGACGCTCTAAAATATCAAGAGTGAACTAGCGCAACTATAATACAGAGCAAATTGTGTGAAATAAAATCAATAATTCAGCCACAATGCAGCAAAAAATAAACGGCGAGGAAGAGGTTAAACAAGAGACACGCCCACTCAAACACACACACACAAAATAAACTGGTGTGGCTGTAACAATATGGTCAAATTGAGCCAAAAGACTCAAATAAGAGGTTGAAATAAGATCAAACCCCAGATTGATAGAGTCATGATGAAGCATACCTGTTCATTGTTCTTACATTTTTATTGTATTTTGATGTTTTGTATGACAAAATGTCTTTCTGTGTTCAGGTTTGACTGTAGTAAATCAACATTTCGAACAAAACTAAATCTAAACCTAGACAAAAAGTAGTGTGAGAATGATCGAGATAAAAACTTAATAAAAGTAATTAATTATTTCTATAAACCACTAGAGAATGTAGAAACCTCTTTATATAGAGCTACACCACGTTTATTTAATTTTATTTCCTATTCCTACACCCACTAATCTATCTTCAGCAAATTGGATTTTAAATGCCTCGTCTCGATTTTAACATGGGATACTGCTTTAATTGGAAAATATTAGGGCTGTGCAAAAATTAATTGCGATTAATCGCATCCAAAATAAAAGTCTGTGTTTACATAATATATTTGTGTGTGCTGTATATAATTATTTTGTATATATAAATACCTATGCATGCATGTATATATTTAAGAATTATTTGCGCTTAAATTCTGTATATATAAATAAATACATAATCTATATTATATAAATATAAATATTTTATTCATGAATAACACATTTTCTTAAATATATACATGCATGTGTGTGTATTTATACATACAAAATAATTATATACAGCACACACAAATATATTATGTAAACACAGACTTTTATTTTGGATGCGATTAATCATAATTAATTTTTGCACAGCCCTAGAAAATATATTAGAAAAAAAATGTTGTTTAAACAAAACAATTTCTAATTTTATTTTATTTCCCCAGAAACAGGACATAATATCTTACTAATCTAGTAAATGCATCTTGATTCAAGAAATGTTTGATATTTGGACTGAAAACAAGACAGAAATACTAAGAAAAGCATTTTTTTTGCAGTGAATGGTGGAAAATAACTCATAAAATTGTATAAATATTGCATACTATCATAAAATCCCCCCAAAATTCTAAATAATAATTAAACAAAAATTGGAAAAAAAAAAAAATTTTAAGGAAAAACCAAAGTATGATTTGAAGGCTTGGGTCAGTGTGGACTCACACACACACACACACACACACACACACACAGTGCTGCTTTAGCTCTCACCGTCCTTCTTGTCCAACACCAGCTGCTCCATTTCCTTCCTCAGGTCCTCCTGGTTGATGTCACAGGCGTCAAACGCGTCGCTCACGAACTCGGACACGCCGGGGCTGGTGGAGATATCCTCCTCCTCCTGGAAGCAGAGACAGACACAAAGACAGACTTCCACTACGGCTTAGACACAGCACTATCTTACGGAGGACTACACTGAAATGCATTCTGGGTAAAATAAGACGGTACCTCGGCGGGCTTGGGTTTGGTGCTGATGGCGACAGGAGGAGTTTTCGGTCTGATGGACTCTGTGAAGCAGGAAAACAAACGTTTCACTCCTCAATGAATGTGCGTTTAACCATGTTCAAAAAGACACACACTGCACAACGGGCTTTATTACTCCGTGTTTCTGTCCAAATATCCAACATTTCTTAAATCAAGATGCATTTACTAGATGAGTAAAGATATAAAGTCTTGTTTTTTGGAGAATTAATCAAAATGAAGTGAGTTGATGCTTCAAAAAAGCTAAATTATCTGCCGATTTGGTGAAAAAAATAATCTTAATTCGAACAGAAACATTATTTTTCTCTCCATTGGCAGATCATTTTGCTTTTTTTCGTAATATCTTATATCATTTTACTCATCTAGTAAATGCATCTTGATTTAAGAATTTTTAGATATTTGGACTGGAAACAGGACAGAAACACTGTGTGTGTGTGTAAAGGTGTGTTGCTTTAATGACCCGAGAGAGTTTGGTCGAGGGGAGCGCTTGAGTTCTTCTCCTCCGCCTGTTGCTGAGCCGCGAGAGCCGTGAGCTGAGCCGACTGCTTTATCAGAGACACCCGGTAGAAGTAATTCCTCCAGAACACGTCCTCCTTCACCCTGAAACACACACACACACACACACACACACTTAGAAACCAGCTCACAGGGACAGAAAACAAGAAGTTAATCCTCCTAATGCATGCGGAAATGTGCAAGATTTGAGGTGATATGTTCATTTTTTCATAAAAGTTTTTCATGAAACTGAAAATTTTCAGAAATGGAGCCATCGCAAAAATGCCTCATGGTGACCATTTTACTTTCCACCATAACCAAATTATGCATTTTGCTTCAAATCTCCTGAATGAAACATGCTAACACAGAAACGATGATGTCGAGCCCTATGTTTTGATGGTCAAGGATTACAATGATACCACATACAACATCAGAAACTGTACATGTGTACCAAAATGTCATGCTTTTATGAAAAACTGAACAATTTTCACATATCACCTGGACTATTAAGACTGTCAAAATACACATCAGTCATACATTTCAGATTTTTTAGACAGAAAAAATGACGATTTAAACGAAAGAGTCCGTGACTGCGGCTTTACACGTGAAATTATGATGTTTTTTGTTCATCTATTGGTTCGATTTGTCTTAAATAGTTTATTTATCCTCTCATCCACACACTCTTTTCCTTCCCATGCGACTGCATTTTGTTCACACACACAATAATTCTGATATTAAAATAAAATGACAAATTAATGATTGTTTGTACATCATGGACCAAATAGTCTAAATATGTAAAAGGAGAGAGGGTTTGAAAAGGAAAAGCTGAATATTCAGGCTCTTTGTCAACTGAAAGTTAGCGCTTATGCAAGGAAAATTTATATATTTTGTTTAAAAACATTAATTTAATACTGATGTTGTTTTGTAATAGAAAAAAAAGTGTTATTTTAATACATTTATATTGTTTTGATCAGTCATGAGTTTAATTAAATCCACTGAAGTCAATAGTAATTCTCATATTATGTTTAAAAAAAAAAAATTTAAATAATATTTCTCATTAAAAAAAATGATATAAAAATGTTTTTTTTTGCATCCCTAGATTTTGATCTTGTAACTTTTAAAATTTCAAAGTATTTCTCAATTTGTCAAATAAAAAGGTGGAAAAATGAAGTAATAGCACAGTACAAACATGCTAACGTTTGTGTTCAGATCAGATGCAAAAATATTAAGTTATGACTGTTTTATGTGTTTAAATCATTTTTAGCAGAATATCGTTTGTAACTATATGCGAACAAATAAAACACATCCTAACAGATCTGCATGATTACGCAGTTATTAATGCATCACGAGGGGTTCATATTTGTACATTTAATGTTCATATTGTGGTTAAAGGACAGGATTTGAGTCGTAAGTCTTGCTTGTACACAGGTTTGTTTGGCTGTGCGACTGCAACGCTTTAGGGGAGACGGATCTCACTGTTTGGGGACGAGGTCGAAGCGCATCCGGTTGAGCAGCTCGTCCTCCTGCAGCATCACGAGGGCGACCGGGAACATCTGATCGAAGTCGAAGTGAAACTGCACTCCAGCCGGAGGATCACGCAAGAAGTTCCTCTTGTCCTGAAGCAAGATTTTAAAAAACATACAAATCAAGAAAATCCTGGGTTATGACACACACTCACCTGAAGGATTATTAGGAACACACACTAATACTGTGTTTGACCCCCTTTCGCCTTAAAGGAGTAGTTCACTTAAAACAAAAAAACGTATGCTGATAATTTACTCACCCCCATGTCATCAGATGTCCATGTCTTTCTTTCTTCAGTCGAAAACAAATTAAGGTTTTTGATGAAAACATTCCAGGATTTTCTCCATATAATGGACGGTTCAAGGTCCAAAAGACAGTTTCAATACAAACTGCAAAGTGTTCAAAGGGCTTTAAACGACCCCAGACGATGAATAAGGGTCTAATCAAGCGAAACGAGCGCTCATTTAAAAAATAAATAACAAAGTTTAAGTTTTATAAGCTCAAATGCTCGCCTTGCTCTGTTCTGTGATGCGCGTTTGTGACTCTCCTGTTCGAACTCAAAATCAAAATGAACAAATCTTTTGCCGAGTCAATTCGTTCGTTTCGTTCGTTGAATGAACCAAATGACTTGGAAAAAGATTTGTTCATTTTGATGAACGAGTTCGAACACAAACGTGCGTCACAGAACAGAGCAAGGCGACCATTTGAGCTTATTAAACTTAAACGTTGTTATCTATTTATTAAATGAGCGATCGTTTCGCTTGATAAGACCCTTATTCATCATCTGGAATCGTATAAACCCCTTTGAACAGTTTGCAGTTTGTACTGAAAGTGTCTTTTGGACCTTGAACCGTTTGGTTCCCATTGAAGTCCATTATATGGAGAAAATCCTGGAATGTTTTCATCAAAAACCTTCATTTCTTTTCGACTGAAGAAAGAAAGACATGGACATCTTGGATGACATGGGGGCGAGTAAATTATCAGCAAAAGTTTTTTTTTAAAGTGAACTACTCCTTTAATTCTACGTGGCATTGATTCAACACGGTGCTGAAAGCATTCTTTAGAGATGTTGGCCCATATTGATCGGATCGCATCTTGCAGTTGATGGAGATTTGTGGGATGAAGCTCCCGTTCCACCACATCCCAAAGATGCTCTATTGGGTTGAGATCTGGTGACTGTGGCGGCCATTTTACTACAGTCAACTCATTGACATGTTCAAAAAACCAGTTTGAAATGATTCCAGCTTTGTGACATGGTGCATTATCCTGCTGGAAGTAGCCATCAGAGGATGGGGACATGGTGGCCATAAAGGGATGGACATGGTCAGAAACAATGCTCAGGTAGGCCGTGGCATTTAAACGATGCCCGATTGGCACTAAGGGGCCTAAAGTGTGCCAAGAAAACATCCCCACACCACCACCACCAGCCATCTGAATGTGTCATCCGACTCTACCATCTGAATGTCTCTACCAAGCCGATGAGACAGCCCTCAGATTTAATCACAAATACCTTAATTTGTGTTGACATGTTTGGGTGAACTTTCCCTTTAAGTGTGTATGCGGGTCTGAAACTCACGGCGGATAACGCCAGGATCTGCTGCTGGATGGTCTCCTCCTCGGTGTATCCGACCCAGGGCGGCATCGCTGCGTCTGCACACACACACACACACATGATGAAATATAGAAGTGCACACACACATATTTCAGAAACACTTTACAATAGGGTAGTTAGCATGAACTAATAATGATAAACTAATGACGTATCTTCGAGCACACCTGTGTAACGTCATACCTGTTTTCTTTGCATTTTTCTCTTGCACAAATTTCTCCTGTTCCTTCTGGAAATCTCCCAGGATGGTCTGAAAGAGAATCACTGCACTGGATGAAGGTCATCAACACACTCCTGATCATATTATACAAATCCCTTTAAATTAACATACGATTAAAAAACATCCAAAACCTTTTCCGGCATAAATGAGTCCTTAAGTGAAATAACTTCATAAAGAGCATTCTGCTCGTATTAAACCCGGGACAGTGACAGCATATGAATTGAAATATGTGTGAATGTGTTTATGAATAGATTATTAAGAGTGAATTATGAGTCTTACCTTGTCGATGATGCCGTCGATGTTGCTCTCCTCCACCGTCTTCTTGATGTTCTGCGCCGTCTCGGCCACAGACTCCGAGATCTTCTTAGTCGCGTTACTCGCAAAGTTCAGAATTAAGTCTGGCAGAGG
>NW_024121433.1:2153310-2179854 GCF_016745375.1 Pimephales promelas | reverse complement strand
ACTGTTCCTTTCGTAGTCACTTCGAGTTACGTCAGAAGTGACGGAGATTGGGGATTTCGCATAGAAAGCCAATCCTCTTCGAGTATTTAAACACGAGCCAATGGCATGCAATGCCTTGGGCTGCGGAAATTTGCATAGCGACTCCGCCTACTCCGTGAGTATAAAAGGAGGAAGTGAACGCAACCGCAGTATGTTTTCGCTTCGGAGCCAAGAGAACCTCTTCACTCCTCAAAGCTGATTCAAGACTCTTCGAGACGAGCGTCCTCTTCAGTGTTGGTGTGACGGCGGTACCCAGCGAGATTCTGCATTGCCTGCGATCTGTGCAGTGGTTTGCCAGACTTTGCGCTTCTCTGGTAGCCTCAGCGCTGAAAGAGTGAATTTCTCTCCTCTCTGTAAAAGAGCTGCACGCGGCACGTCTTTTTAAAGATGGCTCGCCCGTGCCCTTCTGGATGTGGTAGATTTCTATCGTCATCTGATGGTCACGAACGCTGCTTTGTTTGCTTGGGCATTCAGCATGCAGCAGCAGCGTTCGTGGATGACTCATGTTTCCTTCTGTGGGACCATGACCATCTCCACACTGAGGTCGCGGCTCAATGATCTCACTAGAGTGAGAGCCCCGGTCCCCCCTACTCGATCGGCTTCCTTCACGAAAGGGGGCCCGTCGACCCGGGGACCGGGCGATCTAACGGTGACGGTGTGGATAAAGCCCCGACGATTCCTCGGGCCACACCTCCCGCCTCAGTGCGTGAGCCAGCGGGCGCTAGTTCGACTCGGTCGGTTGTCTCTTCGGCTCACCGGCTGCTTCGAGCAGCGCCCCAGATGATGATGCGATGTCTATCACAGCATCACTAGGCGGGCTTGATTCCTCGGGAGAGGAAGATCCGGCTGCGTTGCCTCCTTCGGGAGTCCCAGCGTTGTCCGCGTCAGATCCCGAGATGACGGCCATGCTGTCTCGAGCCGCTGGGAGTATCGGGCTAGAATGGAAACCTCCATCCTGCCCCGACCTCTCACGGATGGATAATTGGTTTTTGGACAAGGCTGCCGCTGCAAAGCCACGGCCGACTCCAATACCTTTTTTCCCCGAGCTGCATGCGGAGTTATCGCGCTCTTGGGGGGCTCCTTTGTCCACTCGAGAGCGCGATCTCTTCCCCGCCTTTCCCCCCCTCGACGGCGGGGCCGCCCGTGGGTACACTGGGATGCCCCCGGTGGAGCGCTCTGTTGCGATGCAGCTGTGTCCACAGAGCGCTTCCACCCGTGGTCCTCCTAAGCACCCATCCAAAGCCTGTGGTTCTCGTCTGCTATGGCGGCGCGATCCTACAGAGCGGCGGGACAGGCGGCCTCCGCTCTGCATGCTATGACCACTTTGCAGGTCTTCAAGCGAAGTTGCTCAGAGACATGCACGAGGGCGGGACTGATCCGACGGCATTCAAAGAACTGCGGTCCGCCACTGACCTTGCTCTCCGGGCAACGAAAGTGGCTGCTCGCGCCGTTGGTCAGGTGATGGCCACTAGCGTGGTTCAGGAGCGTCATCTGTGGCTCAACCTGGCGGATACGCGGAGCACTGAGCGGACTCGTCTGCTCGACGCTCCGCTATCCCAGGTTGGCCTTTTCGGCGGTGCGGTCGAGGACTTCGCCCAACAGTTCTCCACTGCCCAGAATGCAGACGGAGGCATCAAACACATCCTGCCCCGACGACCAGCTGCTGCCTCCACCCAGTCGTCGGCACAGGTGCCTCCTCCTGCTCGCCGCCGGACGCCCCCCCTGCGGCTCCCCTCCCCCCGCCCGGCCCCAGCAGCAGCCTTCACCCGGGCCCGGCGTCGAGGAGGCCGCAGGCCGGCGTCACAGCCCCCTCAGGCCGCTCGCCCCGCAAAACGCCAGGCCAAGCGAAGATCCTGACACGGGCGGCTCAGTGTCGATCTCGAGTCTTTCTCAGGAGGCGGTAGCAGGCCCCCTCCTTCCCCCGTGGAGGGCCGGGGGAGAATCTTTTGTTCTCAGCTCCCCGCTGCTCACCACCACGGGTGGCAGCACCCTGAACTGGTTAAAGAAAGACTTGACATCCTCACTGAGCTCACAGACTGGAGTGAGTGCCCCCGATGCCCAGTGTGTCGGCCCACTCACTCCTCTCTGTCTCGGAGGGCGCGGAAGGGTGCGTGTGTCGTCCCCGGGCTACACCAATCCCTTCCCCCTCTCTCGCCAGACCCCCGGCAGAACGGACCCCCGTGGAACGCTCCGCTTTCCCTGGTCCCTTCTGTCGGGGAGCGGGCTTCGACGCATCCGAGCGGGGTAACTCCTGCACGCGTGCCAGTCGACCCGCCACGCTGCCCCTCCGGGGGACGTCTGTGGTTCACATGACCCCGTTGGCTCACTTCCTGGAAGCCTGGCTAGCGCTTCCCGGGGTATCCGCGCTGGGTCATCAGAACGATCAGATTCGGCTACGCGATTCAGTTCGCACGGTCTCCTCCCCGCTTCAGGGGAGTTCGCTCCACGATAGTCGGTGGCAATGCCCCAGTCCTGAGAGCGGAGATTGCGACCCTGCTGGCGAAGGGCGCAATCGAGACGGTCCCTCCAGCCGAGGTGAGGTCCGGGTTTTACAGCCCCTACTTCATTGTCCCCAAGAAGACCGGTGGGTTACGACCGATCCTGGACCTGCGCATTTTGAATCGTTCTCTCCATCGACTACCGTTCAAAATGCTCACGGCCAAACGCATTTTCGAATGTGTTCGGTATCAGGATTGGTTTGCAGCGATCGACCTGAGGTACTTCCATGTGTCCATCTTACCTCGACACAGACCGTTTCTTCGGTTTGCCTTCGAGGGCCAGGCATATCAGTACGCCGTTCTCCCATTCGGGTTAGCTCTGTCCCCTCGCGTCTTCACGAAGATCGTCGAGGCAGCCCTTGTTCCCCTTCGCGAACACGGGGTTCGCATCCTGAATTATCTCGACGACTGGCTGATACTAGCACACTCTCGAGCTCAGCTTTGCGAACACAGAGACTTGGTGCTCCGGCACCTAGCCCGTTTGGGCCTTCGGGTCAACCGAGAGAAGAGCAAACTTTGCCCCGTGCAGAGGATCTCTTTTCTCGGCGTGGAGATAGACTCGGTCGCCATGTCCGCGCAGCTCACGAACGAGCGCGCGCACTCACTGCTGACTTGTCTTCGTCAGTTCGAGGGCAAGAGTGCGGTTCCACTGAAACTTTTTCAGAGGCTCCTGGGGCATATGGCATCCGCGGCCGCGGCAACGCCGCTCGGTTTGCTTCATATGAGACCGCTTCAGCTGTGGCTTCGCGATCGAGTCCCGAGGTGGGCATGGCATCGCGGCTCGCTCCGAGTCCCAGTGACTCCGGCATGCCGGCGAACCTTCTTCCCGTGGTCGAACCTCAGCTTTTTACGGACGGGCGTCCCTATTCAGCGAGTTTCCAGGCATCTCATCGTCTCCACGGATGCATCTACCACGGGTTGGGGTGCCATGTGCAATGGGCATGCAGCCGCCGGCTCCTGGACGGGGGCCCAGCGCCTCATGCACATCAATTGCCTCGAGCTGCTGGCAGTACGGCTCGCCCTGCACCGCTTCAGAGCGTTGCTCAAGGGCCAGCATGTGCTTGTCCGCTCAGACAACACTACGGCTGTAGCGTACATCAACCACCAGGGGGGTCTACGCTCGCGCCGGTTGTCGCAGCTCGCCCGCCACCTCTTGATATGGAGTCAGAAGCACCTGAGGTCCCTTCGTGCAGTTCACATTCCTGGAGACCGGAACTGGGCAGCCGACGAGCTGTCTCGGGTCCGCCCTATCTCCGGCGAGTGGCGACTCCATCCCCAGTCGGTCCAGCTGATCTGGAAAGAGTTCGGGGAGGCACAGATAGATCTGTTCGCCTCCCGGGACTCAGCCCACTGCGCCCAGTTTTATTCTCTGACCTGGGGCACTCTCGGTTCGGATGCGCTGGCGCACAGCTGGCCACGGGGCCCACGCAAGTATGCGTTTCCCCAGTGAGCCTCCTTGCACGGGTGTTGTGCAAGATCAAGGAGGACGAGGAGCAGGTCTTGCTGGTAGCCCCCTACTGGCCCACCAAGACGTGGTTCTCCGATCTCATGCTCCTCGCGGCAGCACCTCCTTGGCCTATTCCTCTGAGACAAGACCTACTCTCTCAGAGACGGGGCACTCTGTGGCACCCTCGTCCCGATCTTTGGAGGCTGCACGTGTGGCTCCTGGACGGGACGAGGCAGGTTTGAGTTCGCTGCCACCTGCGGTGGCGGCAACCATCACTTCCGCAAGAGCGTCGTCCACGAGACACCTTTATGCGTTGAAGTGGAACCTCTTCGTCAATTGGTGCTCTTCTCGCGGAGAAGACCCCCGGAGATGTTCGATCAGTGTCGTGCTTTCCTTCCTGCAAGAAGGGTTGGAGCGCAGGCTGTCGCCCTCCACCCTTAAGGTCTACGTCGCGGCCATTGCCGCTTCTCATGAAGCAGTGGAAGGTAAGTCCTTAGGGAAGCACGACCTGGTCATCAGGTTCCTGAGGGAGCGAGGAGGCTGCATCCGCCTCGTCCTCCCCTCGTACCCTCTTGGGACCTCTCGGTAGTTTTAAGTGCTCTGCAGAGGCATCCCTTTGAGCCTTTGCAATCGGTAGAGTTAAAGTTTCTGTCCATGAAGACGGCACTCCTGGTTGCATTGGCCTCCATCAAGAGGGTGGGGGACCTGCACGCATTCTCCGTTGACGAAGCGTGCCTGGAGTTCGGGCCGGCTTACTCTCACGTGATCCTGAGACCCCGGCCTGGATATGTGCCCAAGGTTCCCACCACTCCCTTCCGGGACCAGGTGGTGAACCTGCAAGCGCTGCCCCCGGAGGAGGCAGACCCAGCCTTGGCACTGCTCTGTCCGGTACGTGCTCTCCGCACCTATGTCGACAGAACGCAGTGTTTCAGGACCTCAGACCAGCTCTTTGTCTGTCATGGAGGGAGCCAGAAGGGAAGGGCTCTCTCAAAGCAACGGCTGTCCCACTGGATAGTGGATGCCATTGCTTTGTCTTACCAGCAGCAAGGCCTTCCGTGCCCCCTTGGTGTGACGGCCCATTCCACTCGGAGTGTAGCCTCCTCTTGGGCTTTAGCGCACGGCGCCTCGCTAACAGACATCTGCAGAGCTGCAGGCTGGGCGACACCCAACACCTTCGCCAGATTCTATAATCTGCGAATTGAGCCAGTGTCCTCTCTCGTACTCGTTCCGGCCGGTACTGGACCCGCTCAGGTGTCTTCGCTTGCTCGCCACTCCACTCCCCGGACTGGATAAGTGCGATATTTCCTCAGTTCTTCCATTGAAGTCTTGAGTCCTCCAGCACCGACGATGCGGGCACCACTGCTGTTGCTCTGGATGCTAGCTAGGTGCCTCCATGCGCACGGTTCCCCATGGTAACCGTCTCATGTGTATTATCCACTGTAAGCCTCCCTGAGCATGTGTCTTCCCTTGGCAAGCCATCTGCCACCCCTGGAGTTTAAATATTAGCCACCTGCGGTTGGTACTCCAGTGTTCCATATGCGTCCTATGTGGCCATATATGTTCTTAAGTCCTCCCTTCGGTAGGCAACTGGTAGCATGTCCCCTTCGGGATATGTTTCCCAGTGTACCTTGGTAATCCTGTGTCAAAGTCGGATCCCCAAAAAAAAAAAAAAAAAAAAAGAGTAAGGCTCGGGGGTTCAGTCTTTCGCAGGGCACTGGAAGACAGCTTGAAGATGGCGTGATGGCACAGACCCCCAATCTCCGTCACTTCTGACGTAACTCGAAGTGACTACGAAAGGGAACGTCTCGGTTACGTATGTAACCCTCGTTCCCTGAGTAGGGAACGGAGACGTTACGTCTCCCTGCCACTTCTGCTGTATCGCTGGGTAGATGCCGAGTTCAGTCTTGGCTCCTCAGCGAAGACATACTGCGGTTGCGTTCACTTCCTCCTTTTATACTCACGGAGTAGGGCGGAGTACGCTATGCAAATTTCCGCAGCCCCAAGGCATTGCATGCCATTGGCTCGTGTTTAAATACTCGAAGAGGATTGGCTTTCTATGCGAAATCCCCCAATCTCCGTCACTTCTGACGTAACGTCTCCGTTCCCTACTCAGGGAACGAGGGTTACATACGTAACCGAGACGTTATCTGGGGCCTCAATACTTGCATGAGGCTTTATTTTTACGCTTTTGGCGCAACAGCGAGCGATAATAAACTTGCACTTATTAACAGAAAAATGCGTCTTTCGGAAAGAACAGTGTAGCCGGAACTACTTCTCTCTGTGTACGTCTATGACGAGTCACGAAGGTACTGTAGTACTCCGCAGCGGCAGCGATCCGAACCAGTGTAAAATAGTCCCAATGTAAACACTTATTATAGGTGCACCATAGTGGTTCAGGATAAGACAAAAACACGGATTGGAAAATGGATTCATGATGAACTCACTCATTATGTACATTTTGTAAATTTTGAACAGAAAAAAAGTTAAGGACTTTTATTTAATGCTCATTGCTCAAACCTTCAAAATATACCGCGACCCCCCCACAGAGCTCGCTGAGGCTCCCTTGTGGGCCGCGACCCCCCTGTTGGGAACCGATGAGTTAGTCAATTGCTCAGTCTATTTAGGTTACCTCAAAATAGCAATGCGCCAAGAATGCGCCCGAACACATCTGGTTTTCAGACCAGCACACTCAAATGAATTTGCTATTTAAACAATGTGTTGCAGGACGTGAAAATGAAACCTGCATCAGGCTGAAACTAGAAAAAAAACACTACACTCTAAAAAATGTTGGGTTGTTTTAACCCAATTTGGGTCAAATATGGACAAAGTCAATTGTTGGATTAAAAAATGTAATTTATAAATTTAACCCAACGACTGGGCTTGTCCATATTTGATCCACAATTGGGTTAAAACAACCCAGCATTTTTTAGAGTGTATGGCTCACCTGGCCTGCATTGCATTGGGTGAATTTAAGAAATTAAATGTTGTGAGAACATAAACGTGAACAAATGTTAACGTTGACGGGGCAGTGCTGCATCATCACGAAAGCCTTGCCAATTTAAATATTCAAGCGCAAGAAGAAGCAAAGGAACCCGTTCAGCCTGTATCAAAAATGATTTATGGCCGGAACATTTTCTTAAAGGATTAGTTCACTTTTGAAAAAACTTTTGCTGATAATTTCCTCACCCCCATGTCATCCAAGATGTCCATGTCTTTCTTTCCTCAGTCGAAAAGAAATTAAGGTTTTTGTTGAAAACATTCCAGGATTTTTCTCCTTATAATGGACTTCCATGGGAACCAGGTCCAACCGAGGTCCAAACAACAGTTATAACAGTTACAATTGCAGCTTCAAATGTCTTTAAACGACACCAGACGATGAATAAGGGTCTTATCATGCGAAACGATCGGTTATTTCAAAGCTTATTCCAAAAATGTAACTTTTCTAAGGACAAATGCTAGCCTTTCTCCATTCTGTGAGGCGCGTTTGCAACGTCACGTAATACGTAATTACGTTCAAAAGGTCACGGGCGACGTAGCCAGAAGTACAGAGTCAGAGTGTTTACAAGTTGAACGTATAGGTTGAACGTGAAAACTAACTCAAACTCCGTTTACAAAAAAGGAATTAAAAGGTAAAACAACGATGTCGGACGATTTTGATTCTGTACTTCCGGCTACGTCGCCCGTGACCTTTTGAACGTAATTACATATTACGCGACGTTGCAAACGCGCCTCACAATATATTACAAGGCTAGCATTTGTCCTTAGAAAAGTTAAATTTTTGGAATAAGCTTTGAAATAACCGATCGTTTCGCATGATAAGACCCTTATTCATCGTTTGGTGTCGTTTAAAGACATTTGAAGCTGCATCTGAAACTGTTATAACTGTCGTTTGGACCTCGGTTGGACCTGGTTCCAATTGAAGTCCATTATAAGGAGAAAAATCCTGGAATGTTTTCATCAAAAACCTTAATTTCTTTTCGACTGAGGAAAGAAAGACATGGACATCTTGGATGACATGGGGGTGAGGAAATGATCAGCAAAAGTTTTTTCAAAAGTGAACTAATCCTTTAAGTCACTGGCCATTAGCTGGTGTGGCAAAAAGTTAGTTTTAGGCCCTGGTTTGTATTTAAGGAGTGTGCAAGTTATAACTTAACCTATTACTCTAACAAACAGGCAGATTTCACTCTTATCATAACAATAAATGGTAGCACTTTATTTTACAGTCCTGTTCCGCATACTGATATATTAATTACAATAACTGGGTAATAACCCTGAACCTACCCCTAAACCTAACTTTAACCCATTTAAATACCCAGTACTTTCTTATGTAAGGACACTGTACGTGCTAGTACTGTAACACAATACAACATACATAAAGATAACACATGCTCAGAATTTAGTCTGAAAGAGCCATTTTGAGCTATTCCATGTTTAGGTTGAATGGTCTTAAACAATCTTTTACTTCAGTCCAATTCTTAAAACAGTATTTTGATTATTCTGAGCACCAGATGATGTTCGTGATTCTTACATATGTAGACTAAAATGAATGTGAAACTGAAAGAAATGCTCTATACATAGCTCACGTTTAGATTGCATGCAAGGTTGACCCTGATCACCGAGGAAGAAGTATTTCATTATGTATGAGAAACCATCTGCAAATTCTTCAACAGTGAATTTGATGTCGCTCATCCTAGTAACATACACACAATTATCCTCAGACACGCTGGATATGATTACAGGAGCAAACTGGATAATTATTCACCATTAAAACATTGTAGCTGGCCACAGCCTCATTCATTTGCATCTCCTACCATTTTCTGTCTCTTAAAAGCTGTAATTACAGCCAGAGGAAGCTCTTCACTGCCTGTGCTGTTAATGCTGTTGAAAGCCCTGGAGGGTTTTTAGACATTATTTGCATATAATCAGCATAGGCTATGTTAGAATAGTGGAGCAGTGCAGTAAATAAAGCAGTATTATTCAGCAGGTAGCTAATGGTAGTGAGTTTACTCAGAATACGCTTGTCTTAGCAGAACTGCAACATGAAAACAATAGTTCTCTATTCAGTCAGCATTCATGTAATTAAAAGAAGCATTTCCATACTGTTGGTCTAATGAAACTGTATGTTAAGTTTTAACATTTGAGGGATTCAGAGCATAAAAGTGTTTGCATCCAGATCTATGCTTTTAAAGACCACTTTAAAAAAGCATAGGTTGTGTCTTTTTACCCATATTTGGTACGGGATTGTGCGCTACATCTTCCTCAATTATAGTGAGAGCACTAAATCTAAGAGCAATGCCTGCACAACACAGAAGTGGACGTGGGTGGAAGCGTTCGCTCTATCAGTGGGCAGATGCACGGAGACCGGAGGTGTAGAAAGAGCAGGTCAGCGTAATGAAATGGTGCCAAACGGCTTATTGTGGGAAATGGGTCATTGCGCTTTAGGTGTCTGAGAACATGATTAGGATGTGTAAGGTTTAAGGCAATATTTATTATTAAATATTGTTACACCACTTGACATTCACTTTAAAATGTTTATTTAAAATTGTCTAAATTCAGATAAATGAATGCTGTTAAAAAAAAACTTTTTGGTACGTTTTTTTTATTATTATTATTTTACCAAATTCCATTTGAAAGTGATGGCAGTGTTTGTCTGATGGCAGTGTTGGCGGGCGTCTCACAGACAGATGCGCAAGATGCTGTGGGCATGTTTACTTCACTCACCCAGTGAAAGTGAACAAGCTCCTTTTCTATGTGGGTGAGAATATGAATATATGTCTGTGAGTTCCTCATTTTGACCTTTGGTTGCTTTTAAAGGGTCTTGGTCTGATTTGACTGCAGCAATACATTAGTTCTTTCAGTACTTTCCTTTTATTCATTTGCTGCTTTTCTCTTAAACATCCTGCCCTTGAAACACCGGTTTAAAGTGTTCACTTGTTATACATGGGTTTTGTTTAGCCAGGTCATTGTAGGATCTGCTTTTGAATCTTGAATGAGTGAAGAAATGAAATATTATTTGTGTGATGTTTTATTATTAAAAGATATTAATAATTTACTATTCTTTTTTGGCAGGCATGCGTCTCATCTTGGACTGCAAGGCTTTTTTCGGCTACAGTGGTGATTCTAAGCCCATCATCTACTGGATGAAGGGGGATAAGTTTGTAGAGGAGTTGGAAGGACACATAAGAGAGAGTGAAGTCAGGTACTGTTTTGGGGGGCTTATTACCTGTTACTACTTGAATTAAGAATAACAAACTATAAATAGATAAAGCATGCATGATTTCCAACTGAAGAGCAGACTATGATTATATAACAGAACACTAACAACCTCCAGGAAAACAGGTGTGACACATCCATGAGGATTACTGAGGGCACAGAGACCTCTAGTGGACAAGGGTGCAAAAAATTTACTCTGGAAAGAATAGAATAGATTTTTGTTGCTGCATGAACAAAAAGGTAGGGTTGAATGGATTCACCCAAGATAACAGTAATGTAAAAAAAAAAAACACACACATTTTGCAATTGAATTGAATTTAATCTGCTTTTCTGGCGAAGTATGCCTGAAAATACAAGACAATATATTGTCACTTAAATAAAAAGTGTCAAATCCTTATGTATTACTCAACATATTGTAATATATTAACAATATATTATTCTTTATCATTTCATTAAATCATTTAATATATTGATTGTTCAAATTTAAGCAAATATATTTTCTTTGCATAAGACTACCACCACGCTTTGTTCAAAAATACAAATTGTTCAAGTGCATCATCAGTAATCAAACTGTTAGTTGAACCCTCGCCACCAAACTTCACATTGTACGTTTTTGTACGTTTTGTAATGGACTGACCATCCATCCAGTGTGTTTCCCTGATGTATGTTGGATGTACAGGGATCACTCTGAGGGACGAGCTGTTCTACTGATCAATGTGGTTTCTCCCATAGCACTCGATGAGGGATCATGTTCACTCCACAACCATCTAGAACTTTCTGTCGGACTCTTTTCTTAACATTTTAATAGATATTTAGAGTCCAACTTTCTGTCGGACTCTGAGTTTCCATAGTTGTCCGAGGAAGTAAAGTCTTTATTATGACTTTCTGATAAGTAGAATTGAGTTATGTTGTCATTATTATTGCTAATATATGCGAGTGATTGCCAGTTACCCATTGTGAGCATTTGGGTGTTCAGTGTTTCGCAAGTGTCTGAAATCTACAATTATTTTAAAAATTATGATGTGTTCAGATCATGAAGTGTAAACTCTGAAGACATGCAGATCTCCAGCAGGGCAACTCAGTATCTCAGATATTCACTCACTCACATTTTCTTCAGCTGAACATGGACACACACACACACACACGCATGCACTCTCACTCTGCCTAAGTATATATCTCATGCCAAATTGGCAACCCTACATTTGATATGAAACAAAGTCTCAGTTTTCAAACAATACAAATACTGTTTTGGCACACTAAATGTGGCATAACAGATTATTAAAAAAATATTAAAATCTATTTAAAGTAAATGCTGGTTTATATCTATTCATCATAGATTTTTTTACAGTATTTTTAATCAAGTAAATGCAGCCTTGGTGAGCAGAAGAGACTTTCAAAAAACATAAAAAAACGTAACATTTAATAGATATAGTATATAATATCTATTAATAGATAGACAGTATATAAAACAATCAAAGTTTATGTTATGCCCCCATTCAGTATTGTGTTCCACCCAGATTGAGGGGCCAAATGTCAGCAGAAGGAAAGTAAACCCTAGTGTAAAATATTTGCTATAGGTGGCACACATTAAAGGGACAGTACAATCAATCACAATGTGTCCATTTCCGAATGCTCATTCAAAACCAGGAAACACTGAAGAACATCTGTTATAATAAGCAACCTTGTTTCAGTGTTTCATCTGCATAATTCCTTTGAGGGCTTCATCAGTTTGAGCCATTATCAGCTGATGTCTGTTTGATCTTTATGAAGTACTCTCTCATTTCAGGTGACTAATGCTTCTCCATTATAGGAAGAGATGCTGGAGCCTTATTTATGGAGATTTCTTCATGTTTCACAAATGAAGAATAAAGAACAAGCAGGTCTTGAGGCTGCATAATGTCACAACTGACAAAGAGCTCTGGAGAATAATTTATTAGATTGAACTTCTTTTATCTTTAGTAAGCCTAAGGTTTGAAAGGATGGCATTTTCTATGAAGTATATAAATACTTTAGTATACAATATCAGTATATCAATGATTATAAAATGTCATTTTTTTTTTCTTTGTTTGGTTTGTTTGACATCTCTCATTTGTATTAACATAAAGCATGGTGGAAATGTTGCAAAATCATTAATGAATGCTTAGCCTCTTTTCATTTCTAATTGTTGCTATAAATTTGAAAGCGATCAGATTTAAAAATCTGCATTTCTTTTTTTCCTGGAACAGAAAAGCTATTTTGAAAAATGAAAGTCACTGGTGTTTCATCTAGGTTTCGTACCACGCATGTTCAGATAAGAGAGCATCCAAAGTGAGAGCGAGATCTAAGGAAAGCAGTTCATCTTAGAGAACCTTCAAATATTGTGAGGCAGTGTGTTAAAGAAATGAAAGTCTGAACATATTCAGACTGAAATATGAAACTGATCAACAGGGATGAAGTTTTCCTATACGGGGGCCATGTTTGTTCAGTATATTCATTAAAGCCATGATATTTCTCCTAGTTGCATTCAGATAGTGTTTACATATAACACATATTCAATGAACATGAATTTACATTTAAGCAGTGTTGTGTACTCGAGACTCGGTCTTGGACTCGGTCTCCAGGCCATATTTTAATGGTTTCGGTCTTGTCATGGACTTGTGTGCATTTTGACTCGGAATTGACTTGAACATATGTACTCGGACATATTAGGACTCGGACTTATTTTTTATATTTCTTTAAATTGATGTTTGATTGAAACGCAGTTGATTGCTAACTTTACAACTATAACGTCTATAACTATAACGTTCGTGGCACGCAAATGCAGCAGGACCCAGGTCAGATGTGATGTGGAGCCTCTAGCTCAACTATGTATTGAAAACGTCTGCCGTATCATCCATAATTCAGTTTGCATATAAGAGCCACACAGAATTTGTGTGCAGTAATGTTATGTGAAAGAGCACTTACTAATTGTAATAATTGTCAGTCATAATTGTTATAAAATTACCTTTACATCACTATGTGGCCTTTTTACCATTACAGTGTACATGATTCCATGGTATATTTGGTTTACTGTGAGTATGGTGCCAATTTTATTGTTACCACCAAATATTTTACATATTCTTGAAGATAACTTTAAGTCTGGTTTCAGACACAACCTTAGGTTATCCAACCTCTCTGATCTCGGTCTCGACTCGGACTCGACTCTCTTTGGTCTCGGTCTCGACTCAGACTCGACTCTCTATGGTCTCGGTCTCTACTCGGACTCGACCCTCTATGGTCTCAGTCTCAACTCGGACTCGACTCTCTTTGGTCTCGACTCTCTTTTGTCTCGATCTCGACTCAGACTCGACTCTCTTTGGTCTCGGTCTCGACTCTCATTGGTTTTGGTCTCGACTGGGACTCGACTCTCTTTGGTCTCGGTCTCGACTCGGACTCGACTCTCTATGGTCACGGTCTCGACTCGGACTTGACTCTCTATGGTCTCGGTCTCGACTCGGACTTGACTCTCTTTGGTCTCGGTCTCGACTCGGACTCGACTCTCTGTGGTCTCGGTCTCGACTCGGACTAAACTCTCTATGGTCTCGATCTTGACTCTCTTTGGTCTCGGTCTCAAATCGGACTCGACTCTCTTTGGTCTCGGTCTCGACTCGGACCGAGACCGAGTCGAGATTCCGAGTCCGAGACAATCGGACTTGACTCTCTTTGGACTCGACTCTCTTTGGTCTCGGTCTCGACTCTCTTTTGTCTCGATCTCGACTCAGACTCGACTCTCTTTGGTCTCGGTCTCGACTCGGACTCGACTCTCTATGGTCACGGTCTCGACTCGGACTTGACTCTCTATGGTCTCGGTCTCGAATCGGACTTGACTCTCTTTGGTCTCGGTCTCGACTCGGACTCGACTCTCTGTGGTCTCGGTCTCGACTCGGACTAAACTCTCTATGGTCTCGATCTTGACTCTCTTTGGTCTCGGTCTCAAATCGGACTCGACTCTCTTTGGTCTCGGTCTCGACTCGGACTCGACTCTCTCTGGTCTCGGTCTCGACTCGGACTCGACTCTCTTTGGCCTCGGTCTCGACTCGGACTCGACTCTCTCTGGTCTCGGTCTCAACTCGGACTCGACTCTCTTTTACCTCCGTCTCGACTCGAACTCGACTCTATATGGTCTCGGTCTCGACTCGGACTCGACTCTCTCTGGTCTCGGTCTCGACTCGGACTCGACTCTCTCTGGTCTCGGTCTCAACTCGGACTCTATTCTCTTTGACCTCCGTCTCGACTCGAACTCGACTCTCTATGGTCTCGGTCTCGACTCGGACTCGACTCTCTATGGTCTCGGTCTCGACTCGGACTCGACTCTCTATGGTCTCGGTCTCGACTCGAACTCGACTCTCTATGGTCTCGGTCTCGACTTGGACTCGACTCTCTCTGGTCTCAGTCTCAACTCGGACTCAACTCTCTTTGACCTCCGTCTCAACTCGAACTTGACTCTCTATGGCAGGGTTCACAATCTCGGTCCTGAAAGGGCCACTGTCTCTGCAAAGTTTAGCTCCAACCCTGATCAAACACGCCTGAGCAAGCTAATCAAGGTCTTCAGGATCAGTAGAAACTTACAGGTAGGCGTGTTTGATCAGGGTTGGAGCTAAACTCTGCAGGGACAGTGGCCCTCCAGGACCGAGATTGGTGAACCCTGCTCTATGGTCTCGGTCTCGACTCGGACTCGACTCTCTATGGTCTTGGTCTTGACTCTCTTTGGTCTCGGTATCAAATCGAACTCGATTCTCTTTGGTCTCGGTCTCGACTCGGACTCGATTCTCTTTGGTCTCGGTCTCGACTCGGACTCGACTCTCTTTGGCCTGGGTCTTGACTCGGACTCGACTCTCTCTGGTCTCGGTCTCGACTCGGACTCGACTCTCTCTGGTCTCGGCCTCAACTCGGACTCGACTCTCTTTGGCCTCCGTCTCGACTCGAACTCGACTCTCTATGGTCTCGGTCTCGACTCGGACTCGAGTGAACTGGTCTCGACCACAACACTGCATTTTATGTTATATATATATATATATATATATGTGTGTATATGTATGTATAGATATCATGTGTGTTTGTGCAGGGTGGTGCGAGAGTTTCTTGGGGAGAAGGAGGTGGAGCTGTCTCTGATCTTTGATGCTGTGGATGAGATGGACATGGGCAACTACACCTGTAATGTGGAGAACCACATCGGCCGTGGCAGTGGAAGTGCTATCCTGCAGAAGAAAGGTAAATCACTGGGAGCGATGTTCTGCATGTTTTAAGCTCAAATGTCGACAAAGCGGTAGATCTGTGGCTTTTCCACAAAGAGGGTTATGCAACTTACCTAAGTGAGTTTACTCTGAAGAAGCAGATAACCTCAACTTTCGGTTCCAAAACCTGAGATAAATTTCAGGCTATGCAAGTGGCCATAGAAAATTATTTTCTCAACACCTCCTGCTCCGGAGCAAGGGTTCGTTCACCTAAAAATGAAAATTAAGTCATTAATTACTTACCCCCATGCTGTACCAACCCCGTAAGACCTTCGTTCATCTTCGGGAACACAAATGAAAATATTTTTGATTAAATTTGAGAGGTGGATCACTGCTACATAGGCTCCTAAGGGATCGAAAGTTGACTGCCCAGAAAGTCATTGAAGAAAAAATTAAATATTCCATGAGACAACAGTGGCTCAACTATAAGTTTACCAAGCGACGAGAATACTTTTTGTGCGAAAAAACAAACAAAAATAACAACTTTATTAGACTATTGCTTTTCTTCCTTGTAGGCATGAGACGAGAGTTCAAGAGATTTCCACGACGCACTCGCGAGAATTGCGATCTTCTTCAACAACTTCAGTTAAGTTCTCGCACATGCGTCGTGGAAATCTCTTGAACTCTCGTCTCAGGCCCAGAACGAAGAAAAGGAATAGTCGAATAAAGTCATTATTTTTGTTTTATTTCCGCACAAAAAGTATTCTCGTCGCTTGATAAACATATAGTTGAGCCACTGTTGTCACATGGAATATTTAAACATTGTCTTCATTGACTTTCTGGGCCGTCAAGTTTCAATCCCTTAGGAGCCTATGTAACAGTGATCCACTTCTCAAATTTAATCAAAAATATCTTCATTTGTGTTCCGAAGATGAACGAAAGTCTTACGGGGTTGGTACAGCATGGGGGTGAGTAATTAATGACTTAATTTTCATTTTTTGGTGAACTAACCCCTTAAGGTCACTCAGTCAGCCTAAAGTAATAAATCCCAGATACATATACCGTATGAAATCCATTCTTTAGAAATCTATGGATATGGATTAAAAGGTGGAGGTGGAATAATGACTGTTTTCCCCAAAGAACAGCTACTATGACCTTGGCTACAAAAAAGAGAAAGGATTTTTTAAATTTATAAAAATAAAGAAGATGTTGATTCAATATGATTTTACCCTTTCACTTGCTGCACTTCACCCTGGACAGTGAAGACGTGATGAAAGTGTGTTTCTGTTCTCATGTAGATATGTACAGGCTGGAGTTGGTTGGTGGTCTAGGCGCCATCATGCTGTTATTGGGGATCTTCACTGCCATCTATAAGTGCTATAATGTGGAGATCATGCTGTGCTACCGGCGACACTTCGGCAGCGATGAGGCAGATGATGGTACGTAATAATAGTAATAATAACATTACAACTAATAATAATCATTAATTGTCCTTGACACTTGGATCATCTCAGACGGCTCTCTTTCTCTTTCTCCCTACAAACATGCCTAAAAATGCATGTAAGAAACAGTTAGCTATACAATTTACTGGAAGTTAAAGCAGAAAAATTCTTAACCACAACTAAACCAAAAAGTACTTGCATCACAAGTAAAACAATTCAGTCATTTTACAGAATTAAATGTATCCAATGGCACAGTTACCAAACAGAAAAACCAACAGGTCTAGGGCCACAGAAGTGCTTCTTGACCTATGCTGAAACATTCAGAAAGTGCAGACAGAGCATAGAGAGCATTTCTGTTCATGTCGCAACATCTCATCATTAACCGAACAGTGGGAGCAAATGAAGGAGCGATTCATGTTTTGAAATTGAACCAGACATTGTACGTGATTATGTGTTTGCAGATTATGATTGGGTAGGCCTACAGAATATGATGTTTTGTGTCCACATATTTTTTTGCCATTTAGTGTACAGTTTATTGTAACGTGGAAATGGGAATAAGAACACAGGATGATAATATATATATATATAAAACATGTAATCTTGCAGATTTTATAATAATTTTCACTTTATAATAACTGTTATGCTATTAATCATGTGTTAAGCATGAGTAAACAGTTAATTCATCATTTATAAAGCATTAATAGACATTAATAAGCAGTTTATAATTACAGCTATAAATGCTTTTTTCTTGATTTATAAGCATATCTATAATGCGTTTAATAATTGTATTTGCCCCCTTTATTAATGATCAATTAATAATTTCTAAATGAAGTATAACATTATTTTCAAACCAGTTATTTAAGAGTTGTCAGTCATTCATAAGATCACTTAGAAAGTGTAAGTAAATGTAGTAAATACAGGTAGTTATAAAGCATTTAGTAGTGGTCAGTTGACTATTTTGTGAGCTCATCTAAAGTGAGGACTATTCATGCCCTGTAAAGCATTTATAAAGGAGATTTAAAGGCTGTTAAATATTCTATGTTCTGTATCACTGTGTTGTGCACAAACATAGTTAACTGACCACTACTAAATGCTTTATAACTACCTGAATTAACCCTGAATTACAGCATAAATACATGTTAATAAAGCATTTATTAACACACTAAGTAACCATCACTATATGTCTGAATGATACGATGTATGAATGTACATTTAAATAGTTTATTAATCATTTAAGTTTAAACGCTCTAAGTAATCGTATGAACCACTGAAAACTCTTAAATAACTGGTTTATAAAAATGCATTTCTTCATTTAGAAATGATAAACTGATCATTAATAAAGGGTGAAAGTACAATTATTAAACCAATTATAGATATGCTTTTAAATTAAAAAGAAAGCATTTATAGCTGTATTTATAAACTGATTATTAATGTCTATTATGAATGATGAATTAACTGTACTCATGCTTAACTAATGATTAAGTGTTACCCATGTTGGTTTTTTCTAACATTACTAAGGAAAATGAATTAATTAACTGAATATAATCATGTAACCCTGTAGGAGGCATAAACACATTAGTCACTGCAATAATTTAAACGAGTGTTATTTTAATAAACAACCAGGTGCTGTCTAGTAATGCAAAATGCAATACGCCTTATTCACGGCAGCGCCATCTTTGATTTTTAATGAGAATGAAAGCGAGGCTGTGAGGGATAGACATGCATCTCTTCAATGGGCTGTACTGTTATTTAATGTGTTTTCGGATTGTTCTGCTCATGAAACACTGGAAAAATATCTTTCAAAGAAATGTCAGTTGACAAAAAAAACTCCCGACAATGTAAGCTGTGGAAAATTATAAGTAATATAGCCGCTTTATTCAGCTTTTTACTGCGGATGCCATTGGAAACACGGTAAGTCCATCCCTCACAGCCTCACTTTCATACCTGTCATGGCGCTGCTCTGAATAAGGTCTATTCTTTCATCAAAGCACATTCAAACTAATCTCACAAGAAAGCTTGATTTTTACATTTTTGTGATTCATTAAGCGTGAAGCTGCAGGCCTAAACTTACATTTATATAATATTTACATTTATTAATTTAGCTGACGCTTTTAGTTTTATCTAAAGCAACTTACAATTGCTATCTATGTCAGAGGTCACACGCCTCTGGAGCAACTAAGGGTTAAGTGTCTTGCTCAGGGGCACATTGGTGTCTCACAGTGGGTTTGAACCCGGATCTCTCACACCAAAGGCATGCGTCTTATCCACTGTGCCATCACCACCCCATGCACCCACCAACTTAACCCTTAGTGGTGTGAGAGCTGGTCATACAAATGAGACCGTACCAGTTTGCCACCAATTTTCCAAAAATGTGAAATAGCAACAAATTCTCATGAGACTGTGTTTTATAAATCATCTGTGAAACTTTTTTTTTTTTTGCCAAATGTACAGAAAAAGTGAAAGTGAAATGAACAAACCTTACGCTGAAAGAAATACAAATTCACGTCTGTACAGTAGAGGGCGCAACTCAAACCTTTCAGCTGTGCTGCCATTCTGGATTGCAGAAGATCAAGAAAGTTCAACACAGTTACTTCAGCAATAATAATAATAATAATAATTATATATATATATATATATATGTATATATATATACTGTATATATATATATATATATACTATATATATATAAATATATATATATATATATATATATATATATATATTAAATTCAACACACATTGAAGGTGTGGTTGAATTGGATAATCGAAGTTCAGCAGCAAAGGCGTTGGTTAATAAAGTCAAAGTAAAGGCATACAGTGTAGGCTACTTTTATGGTTTTGTTTAGTTTGTCTAAAAGCAAATAAAGCTCACTATAGAAAAAAATAAATAAGTCATTTTTTATTTTTACTTTGTATGAATATTGTTTCTCATATTTTGAAGTTTTTTAGATTTATATTAAATCGATTTAAAATAATACATTAAACATAAGTTGAAAGTGTACAACTTATCTGTTCTTTTCAGACAACAAAGAATATGACGCCTACCTCTCTTACACCAAAGTGGACTTGGAGTCAGTGGAGCGAGAGATGAGTGAGGAGGAGCTGTTTGCTCTGGAGATCTTACCCGACGTCCTGGAGAAACACTACGGATATAAACTCTTCATTCCACACCGGGACCTCATACCCAGCAGCAGTAAGAACAACATCCTGCCATTTCACGTCCCTTTCATTCATGAGTGCAAGTTAGAATTTAATCAGGCGCATGACTGACGCGGCCTTGCACACGAGCCTGCTGGAGGGAAACACACGGTGTTACGAAAGTGTTTCTGCTTTGTAACTGCAGCTCATCATCAAATCAATTCTAGGGGACTGGAAAGATATCTGAGGGATAATGTCCCAAAATAAATACTGATAAGTGTCCTGTACCACAAAGTGAGTTCAACAAACTCAGGATTCCAGGATTGGTTTTGCTTTGAGAAAACCGAATAAGTTCAACCCCTCATTATAAACGTTAAAATGGATCCTGAGTTTGTGATTAGTCCACATGCACAGAGAAGAATGACATTTGCTGAAAACTGAGTCATGTGAAACTAGAAGAGAGATTCACTTCCTGTGAGTGGTTTACTTCTGAGCTAATGAGAAAGAGCTTGTTATTAACAATATGAAGAGTAGAAATGCATTTAAAGGAGTAGTTCACTTTTCAAAAAACTTTTGCTGATAATATACTCACCCCCATGTCATCCAAGATGTCCATGTCTTTCTTTCTTCAGTGGAAAAGAAATTAAGGTTTTTGATGAAAACATTCCAGCATTTTTCTCCTTATAATGGACTTCAGTGGGAACCAAATGGTTCAAGGTCCAAATGACACTTTCAGTACAAACTGCAAACTGTTCAAAGGCTTTAAACGATTCCAGATGATGAATAAGGGTCTTATAAAGCGAAACAATTGCTCATTTAATAAATAAATAACAAAGTTTAAGTTTTATATGCACAAATGCTTGCCTTGCTCTGTTCTGTTCTGTGACGCACGTTCGTGACTCTCCTGTTCGTACTCATTCATCAAAATGAACGAATCTTTTTCCGAGTCATTTGGTTCATTCAACGAACGAACAGAACGAATTGACTCTGAAAAAGATTTGTTTTTTTCAGGAGAGTCACAAACGTGAGTCACAGTACAGAGCAAGGCGAGCATTTGAGCTTATAAAACTTAAACTTTGTTATTTTTTTTTTTAAATGAGTGATCGTTTCACCTAATAAGACCCATTTTCATCGTCTGGAATCGTTTAAAGCCCTTTGAACAGTTTGCAGTTTTTACTGAAACTGTCTTTTGGACCTTGAACCGTTTGGTTCCCATTGAAGTGCATTATTTGGAGAAAAATGCTGGATTGTTTTCATCAAAAACCTTAATTTTTTTTAGACAGAACAAAGAAAGACATGGACATCTTGGATGACATGGGGGTGAGTAAATTATCAGCAAACGTTTTTTGAAAGTGAACTAATCCTTTAACTCAAGAAGCAGAAACTGAAAAGCTTGAATATCATATTTTACACATGCAGCAGTTTCAAACATCATGAAATTATAGTCTGTGAGTCATTGCAGCCTTTCTTACCAAGTCAAATGCCTCATACTATTAAATAAAAGGCAAAAATAATTGAATTCAACAATTGTCACGAGCTGGGCTCGAACTCGGGTCTCTGGTGTGGAAAGATGAATGTTCTACCACTTAGCCACAGAGGAGGTAGTGTTGGACCCAAACGAAACACTCAAGGCAATACTCCAGGCAAAGTAGATTTATTAAAAAAAAAGATACTTTGCAAGTCAAAAATCCAACAAAAGTTCTTCAGAGAAAAAGGAATGATAGTAGGAGAAATAATGCAAACAATAACAGGAGAAAAATAAAATAACTCCACGAGGGGAGAAAAAAAAAAACTAACTCAAACAACTAAGAATAGCTTACTTGGGATTGCTTGGAACTTAAGAGCACAGTGGATCACAGCAGGAATCACATAGCCAAGACTCAAAAACCGAGTGAGGAACAAGGGGAAAAAACACAGCTAAAATACTCTAAGGAAAACAAGGCACAGGTGACCTGCATAATAGCTAACAAGGATGCATGAGGAAGAACTAAGGCAGAAGGGAACACAGGTGACCTCTAGAGGCCCGGAGAAGAACAACAGGAGGCAGGATTCTCACAGGACCCCCTCCTCTAGGAACGACCCCTGACGTTCCTTCCAGAACACCCTGGCCTCAGGGAGCGAAACTCTCGGATCAAACTTGGGTCCAGGATGTCCTTGGCAGGAACCCAGGAGCGCTCCTCCGGTCCGTAGCCCTCCCAGTCCACCAGATACTGCAGAGAGTTCTGGACCCTCCGGGAGTCCAGTATCCGGCGTACTGTGTAGGCTGGCTGGCCGTCAATGATCCTGGGAGGTGGAGGGGGTCTGCGGGGGGGGCAAAGGGAGAAGACAAGACTGGTTTAAGTAATGAAACATGAAAAGTGGGATTAATTCTAAGGGAACGAGGGAGAAACAAACGATAAGAAACCGGGTTAACTTTCCTTGCTATGCGAAAAGGTCCGATGTATTTCTGGGAAAGCTTCTTAGATTCGACCCGGAGGGGCAGGTTCTTAGTAGCCAACCAGACTCTTTGACCAGCTCGGAAATTAGGTGCCATCCGGCGGCGGCGATTAGCCTGGGTTTGGTATCTCTGGGAGGTCCGCAGGAGTGTACGCCTAGCCTTCTTCCAGGTCCGTCTACAGCGTAGGACAAAGTGCTGTGCAGAGGGAACACCAACTTGCACTTCTTCCTCAGGAAATAGTGGAGGGGTATATCCAAACTGGCATTCAAAAGGGGACAATCCGGTGGCCGAGGACTGGAGGGTGTTGTGGGCATATTCAGCCCAAATAATATAGGTGGCCCAAGAAGTGGGATTACTGGCTGCCATACACCGCAAGGTGGTCTCCAGATCCTGATTAATCCGTTCCGTCTGCCCATTAGACTCAGGATGGAACCCGGATGATAGGCTGGCTGTGGCCCCGATAAGCCTGCAGAAGGCCCCCCAAAACCGGGATGAGAATTGGGGACCACGATCAGAGACAATATCACGGGAATTCCAAATATCCGGAAGACATGATTCATTAGGAGCTCAGCAGTCTCCTTGGCTGAAGGCAGTTTGGGCAGGGGGATAAACCGGGCAGCCTTAGAGAAGCGGTCAACAACCACCAGGATTACAGTGTTGCCCTGGGATGGAGGAAGTCCTGTAACAAAGTCCAGAGAAAGGTGTGACCATGGCCTTTGGGGAATAGGTAAGGGACGGAGCAGACCCTGGGTCGCTGACGTGTAGTCTTTCCTTGATTACACACAGGGCAGGCCTCCACATAAACCTGGACATCCTTCTTGATGGACGGCCACCAAAACCTCCGCTGGAGGAATTCCAGTGTGCGAGCACTACCTGGATGGCACGTCAGGGGCGACTCATGACCCCACTGCAAGACCTGGGCCGAACAGATAGAGGAACGTACAAGCGTCCGGCAGGACCACCACCTGGATCGGGCTCGTGGACAAGGGCCTCTCGTACCCCTCTTTCTAGTTCCCATTGAAGAGGCGCAACTATCCTAGACCCCGGAATAATCGATGCCAAGGGCTTCTCCTGTGTTTCGGGAGAGTAGACTCGAGAGAGGGCATCCGGCTTGCCATTCTTGGTGCCGGGTCTGTAAGATAGGAGAAACTGGAATCGATTAAAAAACAGGGACCATCGCGCTTGCCGAGGGTTCAACCGCTTAGCCTGCTGGAGATACTCCAGGTTCTTGTGGTCGGTAAGAACTTGGAAAGGATGCTGAGCCCCCTCAAGCCAATGGCGCCACTCCTCCAAGGCCAGTTTTACCGCAAGCAACTCTCGATCCCCCACGTGGTAGTTACGCTCGGCATCAGACAGGCGGTGAGACATGAAAGCACAAGGGTGTAATTTACCATCCTCACCCCTCTGTGACAGGATGGCCCCTACCCCCACCTCTGAGGCGTCCACCTCCACCACAAAAGGTCTTTCTGGGTCAGGAATAACAAGAATCGGAGCGGAAGTGAAGCGGCACTTGAGATCCTCGAAAGCCCGCGCAGCCTCTGAACCCCAGTGAATCTTGGTTCCTCCTCCCTTAGTAAGTGCTGTTAAGGGGGCTACCACCGAGCTGAAATTCTTAATGAACTTCCTATAGAAGTTTGCAAAGCCAATGAAACGTTGAACCTCCTTGACTGTGGCAGGGGTGGGCCAGTTGAGGACTGCCTTGACCTTCTTGGGATCCATTTCCAGGTGGCCGGGAGTGATGATAAACCCAAGAAACTGAGTCTGGGAAACATGAAAGTCACACTTCTCTGGTTTTACGTAGAGATTATTGTCAAGAAGTTTCTGGAGGACCTGGCTAACATGCCCCACATGCTCCTTAAGTGATTTTGAGAAGATGAGGATATCGTCCAGGTATACGAAGACGAACAGATTAAGCATGTCACGAAGAACATCATTAATCAGGGCTTGGAATACTGCGGGGGCGTTAGTGAGCCCGAATGGCATCACCAGATATTCATAGTGACCCGTGGGGGTGTTGAAGGCCGTCTTCCATTCATCTCCTTGCCTGATCCGCACAAGATGGTAAGCATTGCGGAGATCCAGTTTCGTAAAAATGGAAGCCCCTTGAAGCAGCTCAAAAGCAGTGACCATGAGAGGAAGGGGGTATCGATTACGTACCGTGATCTTGTTTAAGCCCCGGTAATCTATGCAAGGCCTAAGACCCCCCGTCTTTCTTCTCTACAAAGAAAAACCCTGCCCCAGCCGGAGAGGTAGAGGCACGGATGATGCCGGCTGACAAGGACTCCTTAATGTAGGTATCCATAGCAGAGTGCTCAGGGGAGGATAAGGAGAAGACACGACCCCTTGGAGGGCAGGAACCAGGGAGTAGCTCAATGGCACAGTCATAAGCTCGGTGAGGTGGTAAGGAGGTAGCCTGGGACTTGCTGAACACTGGCTTGAACTGATGGTAAACACTGGGGACTCGAGAGAGGTTGACAGACTCTTGAAACTCGGAACTAGGGGCTGAGGGACTCTGAAGCTTGCAGGTGAGTTGGCAAGTGGATCCCCAGCTTAGGATGGTGCCAGTAGGCCAGTCGATCTGGGATTATGTCTGCGCAGCCATGGGTGACCCAGGATAATAGGATACTCAGGGGAGTCAATGAGATAAAAGATCTCCTCCTGCTGGTGTTGAAAGACAGTAAGTCGTATGGACTGAGTCACCTCTGTTACTCTGCCTGGTTCCAGAGATCTGCCATCCAAAGCTGTAACTTCCTGGGGATGAGGAAGTAGTTGGGTAGGGATTTTAAGTTCCTTAGCCAAGGTTAGATCCAGGAAGTCACCTGCGGCACCGGAATCGATCATAGCCTGGACCCGATGCTGGTGGCCTCCCCAGGACAGAGTGGCTGGAATAGCAAGGACAGCATTAGTAGGAGGAGCTCTAATTTTCCCCATCACAGTCCTCCTGTAGCTGGACGGGGACAGGAGTTTCCCGAAAGCTCAGGGCAAGTGGAGCGGAAGTGGCCAGCAACCCCGCAGTAGAGACAACGGCGCTCCCTCATGCGACGTTCCCTTTCGCTGGGAGAAAGCCTGGATCGGCCTAACTGCATGTCCTCCGGGGAATCCAGGAGCTGTTCAGGGGCCGGGGAAGCTCTGAATGAAGGAACAGTAACTGGAGTAACAGAGTTGCTCAGAGTAACTTGGGACTGAGACACCTGGCGGCGAGCTGTTCTCCGCTCTCTCAGACGATTGTCCAGGCGGATGGCCAATGCTATGAGGGACTCGAGATCCTCAGCTGGTTCTCGGGTGGCTAACTCATCTTGAAGGGGCTCCGACAACCCTGCCTGAAAACAGACCCTCAACGCTTCATCATTCCATCCGCTCCTTGCTGATATGGTCCGAATTCAATGGCAAAATCTGCAGTGCTGCGGGAACCCTGGCGAAGAGAAAGTAGGCGTTTAGAAGCTTCTCTACCACTGACAGGGTGATCAAACACCCTCTTGAACTCTTTCACAAAATCCTCATAGGAGGCACAACAAGCATCCTGGGACTGCCATACTGCAGAGGCCCAGGAGAGCGCCTTATCTGAAAGGAGGGTAATAATGTAAGCAATCTTGGAACGGTCTGTGGGAAAACTTGAGGGTTGAAGCTCAAAGGTTAGGAAACCCTGGCAGGAACATGGATCTCCAGCAAAGGGCTTGGGAGGTGGAAGTCGGGGCTCCGTGAATGGAGAAGGCCTGTCGGGGGAAGGTGAAGGAACAGGGAGGCGTTCGGAGAGCTGGCGGATGGAACTCATCATTTCACCCAGGAGATGAGAATGACTGGTCATCAGCTTTTCTTGTTGGCTGAGAACAGCTTCATGGCGCTGGAAAGATGCCTCATGTTGAGCAATCAACGCAACCAGGTCCTTGGAACTGAGTGTCTCTGGGTCCATGGCTGACTCGGTTTTTCTGTCACGAGCTGGGCTCGAACTCGGGTCTCTGGTGTGGAAAGATGAATGTTCTACCACTTAGCCACAGAGGAGGTAGTGTTGGACCCAAACGAAACACTCAAGGCAATACTCCAGGCAAAGTAGATTTATTAAAAAAAAAAAAGATACTTTGCAAGTCAAAAATCCAACAAAAGTTCTTCAGAGAAAGAGGAATGATAGTAGGAGAAATAAT
>NW_024121433.1:2098310-2148310 GCF_016745375.1 Pimephales promelas | reverse complement strand
GTGACGTACTAATTGTGACTCTGAAGTCATAATTACGAGAGATTAGTTATTAGAACATTAGTCATGTTATCATTTAAACTTTTTATGTCATCATTAGAATGTCAATTTAAAATTTTATTTTGTCAATTTAATTAGCATATCATAATTTCAACATTTAATGTCATTATAACTTGATTAAGAACTTGGTTATATATCTTGATTATAAGTTTATTTAGAATTGTATAATAATAATTTAGACTTGGTATATCTTTTTAATAGTTTAACTTTTTAAGTCATAATTTCAAATATTTATCTCATAATTATGAAAGAAAAAGTATTATTTTTATTGTCATTTAGAAAGTTTTATTGGCGTTTCTATATTAATGTGAGTATTGTTCCTCCAGATCGGGGTCATAATCTTCCTGGCTCTGGTTGTTGGAGCGATATTTTTCGGATTGAAGTTAAACTCGAGTGGGATTCAGAACCGGTACGAAACATTCACCAGTGTTTGATTTACAGAACAGATGCTGAAGCATCTCAAGAAAAACTCCAATTGTGTGTGTGTTTGTGTTTCAGGATGGGCGCATTATTCTTCATCACTACTAATCAGTGCTTTAATACAATTTCAGCAGTTGAACTCTTCATCACAGAGAGGAAACTCTTTGTGTAAGTACACACAGTCACACTCTCTCTCTCTCACACACACACACACACGCAATTTACAGGGGTGAAATAATTTCCACCTAAATATTATACGTTGAGTGCTCCGTTTATTAGCGGCAGTGATCTTGTTTCGTTGGTTTGTGATGTTTTATGTACAGTTACTATTGTGACTATAATTGTGATATTTGAGTGATATGTCATGTTGTTGTTGTTGTTGTTGTTGTTGTGTCTCAGGCACGAGTACATCAGCGGCTACTACAGAGTGTCTGTGTACTTTCTGTCGAAGCTTCTGTCTGACATCATCATGCTGCGCACCATCCCTGTCATCATCTTTAGCTGTGTGGCCTACTGGATGATCGGTGTGTGTGTGTGTGTGTGTGTGTGTGTGTGTGTGTGTGTGTGTGTGTGTGTGAGATAGTGACTGATAGTGACTGTTAGTGAGTGAGTGCTAGTAAGTTATAGTGAGTGATTGTGAGTGAAAGACTGATTATTTGAAAATGAGTGAGTGAGTGAGTGAGTGATAGTGAGTGAGTTAGTCAGTGAGTGAAAGAGTTAGTGAGTGACTGATAGTGAGTGAGTGATAGTAAGTGAGTGATAGTAAGTGAGTTAGTGAGTGAGTGATAGTGAGTGAGTGATAGTGAGTGAGTAAGTGAGTGAGTGATAGTGAGTGAGTTAGTGAGTGAGTGATAGTAAGTGAGTTAGTGAGTGAGTGATAGTGAGTGAGTGATAGTAAGTGAGTTAGTGAGTGAGTGATAGTGAGTGAGTGATTTACTTGTTTGTTTTATTATTTATATATAATATGTTGATGCTTTGGCAACATTGTGTTACACAGTCATGCTAATAGAGCAAATCAAATTTGAATTGAAATTGAATTGGGTGACTGATGGTGAGGGATAATGAGTGAGTTAGTGAGTGGTAGTGTGTGTGTGTGTGTGTGATAGTGAGAGATAGTGAGTTAGTGATAGTGAGTGAAAGAGTGATAGTGAGTGAGTAAAAGAGTGATAGTGAGTGATAGTGAGTGAGTAAAAGAGTGATAGTGAGTGATTGTGAATGATAGTGAGTGAGTAAAAGAGTGATAGTGAGTGAGTGATAGTGAGTGATTGTGAATGATAGTGAGTGAGTAAAAGAGTGATAGTGAGTGATTGTGAGTGAGTAAAAGAGTGATAGTGAGTGATTGTGAGTGAGTAAAAGAGTGATAGTGAGTGAGTGATAGTGAGTAAAAGAGTGATAGTGAGTGAGTAAAAGAGTGATAGTGAGTAAAAGAGTGATAGTGAGTGAGTAAAAGAGTGATAGTGAGTGAGTAAAAGAGTGATAGTGAGTGATAGTGAGTGAGTAAAAGAGTGATAGTGAGTGAGTGATAGTGAGTGAGTGAGTGAGTGAGTGAGTGAAAGAGTGATAGTGAGTGAGTGATAGTGAGTGATAGTGAGTGAGTGAGTAAAAGAGTGATAGTGAGTGATTGTGAGTGAGTAAAAGAGTGATAGTGAGTGATTGTGAGTGAGTAAAAGAGTGATAGTGAGTGAGTGATAGTGAGTAAAAGAGTGATAGTGAGTGAGTAAAAGAGTGATAGTGAGTGAGTAAAAGAGTGATAGTGAGTGAGTAAAAGAGTGATAGTGAGTGATAGTGAGTGAGTAAAAGAGTGATAGTGAGTGAGTGATAGTGAGTGAGCAAAGGAGTGATAGTGAGTGAGTGATAGTGAGTGAGTGAGTGAGTGAGTGAGTAAAAGAGTGATAGTGAGTTATTGTGAGTGAGTGAGTAAAAGAGTGATAGTGAGTGAGTGATAGTGAGTGATAGTGAGTGAGTGAGTAAAAGAGTGATAGTGAGTTATTGTGAGTGAGTGAGTGATAGTGGTTTCTTCTCTGATGCTGTGTTGTGATTGGTTCTCCAGGCCTGAAGGCATCTGTGGAGGCGTTCTTAATCTTCTTATTCTCCATCCTGATGGTCTCGTACACGGCGACTTCCTTGACTCTGGCCATCTCTGCGGATCAGACGGTGGTGGCCATTGCTAACATCTTTTTGACCATCAGCTTTGTCTTCATGATGGTAAACACACACACACACACACACACACATTCATGCTCATCATAAACTAAAACAACTAAAGGGCTGTTCACACCATCACCGATAACAGTGATTATTCTAAGCTCGCGGGCTGCGGTGTCAGCGGTATCAGCAGATATCATTCTGAATGATCGGCTATCGTCATGGCTATAAATATAAATTGTAGACTTAAATCAAAGATAACATAATAAAAGACATCGGTGTTCAGAGTGTGTATCAGCTGTGTGATTTTGGCTGATCTAAAATACATGTAATGTTAATATAAATACATCTGTGTTTAGTTTAACATTGTTTGTTATTTCTCTCTGTGTGTGTGTGTGTGTGTGTGTGTGTGTGTAGATCTTCTCTGGGCTGCTGGTGAATCTCCCCAGTGTGGCTAATTGGTTGAACTGGTTGAAGTACTTCAGTATTCCTCGTTACGGTCTCGCTGTGAGTGTCCAATCAGAGCTGGTGTCTCAAACTGCCCTAAGTTGGCATACTCTGACACGCAGCAGTGTCGTTTTACTATCATTGAAAGACTAGATGTAAAAAAATATCTAAAAGTATTTTTTAACTATATAAAACATTGCTTTAAGTATGTTATGTTGGCTTGTCAACGCAATGTTAATTCATGCTAGCAACAGGTTAAATCATGTTATCAATATGCAAAAAAATGTTAGCAATATGTTAAATCATGATAACAACATGTTAAAGCATGTTAGCAATGTGTAGTTAAAATCATGCTTGCAACATCATGAATCATGCAAGCAACATGTTAAAACATCAGCAATGGTAAATCATGCTAGAGACATGTTAGCAAAATGCTAAAGGTTTTTTTGAAAAGTGTTGGAGTAACGCAGCAGAAGTGACACGAGTGACATAATCAGATTACTTTATTTACAACAAATTTTTTTATTACCTAACACAAGAAAAATGAGAACTTTTTGTTATTTAGAAACAAAGAAGCAACCCAAAGATGAGAAAAAGTAACGCAAAGGAAAACATATATACATACATGCAAGCATCTTCTTCCGCTTCATCCGGGGCCGGGTCTGTATCCGGGATCTTGTCCTTTCGGTCATGACCCAAAGCTCATGACCATAGGTGAGAGTAGGAACGTAGATTGACCAGTAAATTGAGAGCTTTGCCTTACGGCTCAGCTCCTTCTTCACCACAACAGACCGGTACATCGACCGCATTGCTGCAGAAGCTGCACTGATCCGTCTGTCAATCTCCCGTTCCATCCTTCCCTCACTCGTGAACAAAACCCCAAGATACTTAAACTCCTCCACTTAAGGAAGGATTTCTCCACCAACCTGAAGTGAGCAAGCCACCCTTTTCCGACTGAGGACCATGGCCTCGGATTTGGAGGTGCTGATTCTCATCCCAGCCGCTTCACACTCGGCTGCAAACCGTCCCAGTGCATGCTGAAGGTCAAGGTGTGAAGGGGCCAACACGACAACATCATCCGCAAAAAGCAAAGACGAAATCGTGCGGTCCCCAAACCTGACACCCTCCGGCCCCTGGCTGCGCCTAGAAATTCTGTCCATAAAAATTATGAACAGAACCGGCGACAAAGGGCAGCCCTGCCGGAGTCCAACATGCACCGGGAAGAAGTCTGACTTACTACCGGCAATGCGAACCAAGCTCCTGCTTCGGTCATACAGGGACCGGACAGCCCTTAGCAAAGGACCCCGGACCCCATATTCCCGGAGCACCCTCCACAGGCCGCCTCGGGGGACACAGTCGAATGCCCTCTCCAAATCCACAAAACACATGTGGACTGGTTGGGCAAACTCCCGTGAACCCTCCAGCACCCTGTAGAGAGTATAGAGCTGGTCCAGTGTTCCATGGCCCGGATGAAAACCACACTGTTCCTCCTGAATCCGAGGTTCCACTATCGGCCGTATTCTCCTCTCCAGTACCCTGGCATAGATTTTCCCAGGGAGGCTGAGAAGTGTGATCCCCCTGTAGTTGGAACACACCCTCCGGTCCCCCTTCTTAAAAAGAGGAACCACCACCCCGGTCTGCCATCCCAGAGGCACTGTCCACGACCGCCACGCGATGCTGCAGAGGCGTGTCAACCAAGACAGCCCCACAACATCCAGAGACTTGAGGTATTCAGGGCGGATCTCATCCACCCCCGGTGCCTTGCCACAGAGGAGTTTCTTGACTACCTCGGTGACCTCAGCTAGGGTGATGGACGAGTCCACCTCTGAGCCCTCAGCTTCTGCTTCCTCAATGGAAGACGTGACGGCGGGATTGAGGTTGATCCTCAAAGTATTCCTTCCACCGCCCGACGACATCCCCAGTTGAGGTCAACAACCGCCCACCCCTACTGTAAACAGCATTGATTGGGGACTGTTTCCCCCTCCTGAGGCGCCGGACAGTTTGCCAGAATCTCTTCGAGGCCAGCCGATTCAGTCCTTCTCCATGGCCTCACCGAACTCCTCCCAGGCCCGAGTTTTTGCCTCCACAACCACCCGGGCCGCAGTCCGCTTGGCCTGCCGGTACCTGTTAGCTGCCTCCGGAGTCCCACGAGCCAACCAGGCCCAATAGGACTCCTTCTTCAGCTTGACGGCATCCTTTACTTCCGGTGTCCACCACCGGGTTCGAGGATCGCCGCCTCGGCAGGCACCGGAGACCTTACGGCCACAGCTCCGAGCAGCCGCTTCGACAATGGAGGTGGAGAACATGGTCCACTCAGACTCAATATCTCCAGCCTCCCTCGGGATCTGGTCGTAGCTCTGCCGGAGGTGAGAGTTGAAGATCTCTCTGACAGGAGATTCGGCCAAACGTTCCCAGCAAACCCTTACAGTACGCTTGGGTCTGCCAAGTCTGTCCAGTCTCCTCCCCCACCATCGGATCCAACTCACCACCAGGTGGTGATCAGTTGACAGCTCTGCCCCTCTCTTCACCCGAGTGTCCAAGACATACGGCCGCAGGTCAGATGAAACGACCACAAAGTCGATCATCGACCTGCGACCTAGGGTGTCCTGGTGCCACGTGCACTGGTGGACACCCTTATGCTTGAACATGGTGTTCGTTATGGACAAACTGTAACTAGCACAGAAGTCCAATAACTGAACACCACTCGGGTTCAGGTCGGGGGGGCCGTTCCTCCCAAACACGCCCCTCCAGGTGTCACTGTCGTTGCCCACGTGAGCGTTGAAGTCCCCCAGTAGAACGACGGAGTCCCCAGTTGGAGCACTTTCAAGCACTCTTCCCAGAGACCCCAAGAAGGCCGGGTACTCTGCACTGCCGTTCGGCCCGTAGGCACAAACGACAGTGAGAGACCTATCCCCGACCCGTAGGCGCAGGGAAACGACCCTCTCGTTCACCGGGGTAAACTCCAACACATGGCGGCTGAGCTGGGGGGCTATTAGCAAACCCACACCAGCTCGTCGCCTCTCACCTTGGGCAACTCCAGAGTGGTGAAGAGTCCATCCTCTCTCAAGGAGTCTGGTTCCAGAGCCCAAGCCATGCGTAGAGGTGATCCCGACAATCTCTAGTCGGAACCTCTCAACCTCACGCACAATCTCGGGCTCCTTCCCCGCCAGCGAGGTGACGTTCCACGTCCCTAAGGCTAGTTTCTGTGTCCAGGGATCGGGTCGCCGAGGCCCCTGCCTTCGACTGCCGCCTCTCTGCACCGGCCCCTTACGGCTCCTCCTGCAGGTGGTGAGCCCACGGGAAGCCGGCCCCACGTCGCTCCTTCGGGCTGAGCCCGGCCGGACCCCGTGGGGAGAGGAAAACATTAGCAAAGGAAAACATTAGTTTATTTAGTAACTTTTTGTGGAAAGTATTGATTCGTTTTTAGCTACGTGTTAAATCAGGTTAACTTATTTCACTCAGTTATTTAAGACTTTCAGACAGGGCTTCGTCATAAAACTTTACTCATCCAGTTTGTATTAATGTTGATTTCAGTGGTAATTATTGCAGTTCATGAAGGTGAACTAAATAACAAGCCGGTTAAAAAAAACCCAGATTTGATTTCAAGTTCAAGCAATATTTTTGGACTTCTTTTTTTTTAAGTATAAGAACCCTGACACTAAACACTTGCTGTTTGATTTATTGAATGCAGAAGAAATCATGTTTATTTATGGTTGATGATGATTGTTTCAGGCTCTGCAAATCAACGAGTTCACCGGCCTCAGTTTCTGTGACACCAGGAACACAACCGGCACGCCAGAGAGAGTGTGAGTAACTAAATTACCCAAATAAAACCCTTAAAACTGATCACCAAAATGACAGCTATACTGTAAATGGGTTTTCCTTTGAAAAAAAAAAAATCTGCCTTTAAATATCTTGAATGTAATTCGACACCCTTGCCTCATTTAGTATACGTGGTTCTATGAATATTCAAATGAGCCCCGCCTCCACTCACTCAGAGATCCACTAGTTGGCGATCACACGTTGATCTGATTGGTTACAAGGTGGTTTGTGACGTCAGAAACACCAGCGATTTCAAAGTGTGTTTTTGAGACTGTCTTTGGTTCACTGCAGTTTTAAAGAGGAAATACTCAGCAATGCTGTCCACTTATCTACTTACACACGGTGTGTGTTAAAGCGGATTAAAAACACCACATACACACATAAACAACATTTAAAGCTGGATTTACACCACAGGGGGACTTTAATAGAATTAAGTTGAATTAATATGAAATCAATCCAGTGAACACTTGGTATTAATAATAGTTTTGACGTCTGGTTTGTTCTCATGGCAGTTGCACCGCAGGCGAGGAGTTCCTGATGGATCAGGGCATCAATAATTCAGCCTGGGGTTTGTGGCAGAATCACTTGGCTCTGGCAATCATGACCTTCATTTTCCTGGTAATTGCTTACCTCAAGCTGCGCTTCATCAAGAAATTCACATAATCTCAGATCATCGTCTTCCTCACACACTCCTTCATCATAAGACACCGTTTTCACACGGAACCAATCAATCATCCTGTACTGAAGTCATACAATCGTCTACAATACAATCAGCTTTAACTGTGCTCAGGTGTGTTAAAAAAATCATAATGTCATATGTCAATGTTTGACATGTGTAAGTTAACTTTGTTTGGTGCATGTTTTTCTATGGGACTATACTAATATTTCTGCAACATTTAATTTATATATATATTGCTAAAATACTTTTTTAAGAGAGCTGTTTAATAAAAACAAATGTTCACAAAGTTTGTCTCAGTCATTTTAGGCTATTCATGTCTTAATGAGAATTAAAATTTGCCTTGATCTTATTATGGCATATAAAAGGTCTTTATTTCGTTAAAACATCTTGATTCAAACGTCCTCATTATAAACAGAGTTTTTTTTTAATCAAGCTCCAAAAACAGCGGGATCTGTGACATCATACATTTGCATATGCCCGCCTCCAGAGCGAGACATGGACCAATAGTTACACCTCATCTCACTATAAGCTCCGCCCACTGGAGTTCAGTCTCTAAAATTAAAGTTTTTTGTGCAAAAACTTTAGTAACAAGTGAACCTCATGGAATATTAAAATAAAATATTATAAAATTTATGTCATCTTGACCTCTTTATTCTTCCTACATTCAATACGTGAAACCAACCTTACAGTATTGACTTTTTTTGGTTCAGTTCCATCATATCAATCCTACTAATAAATATTAATCTCCGTTGATGTCACTCATGTTAGTCAAAAAGAATATTTAATAATACAATTCTCAAAAGTATTTCACAAACATGACTGGATCTGAAACATGGTATCAAAATATTTATTTTATCTCAAGCTTTCAAAAATAAAAAGGTGAAACATTTCATTATAAACACAAACATTATTACGAAACGTCTCGGTTACGGATGTAACCCTCGTTCCCTGAGTAGGGAATGGAGACGTTACGTCAGAATGACGGAGAATGGGGGTTTCGCATAGAAAGCCAATCCTCTTCGAGTATTTAATAACGAGCCAAAGCATTAAAATGCCTTGGGGCTGCGGAATTTGCATAGCGTACTCCACCCACCCCATGGGTATAAAAGGAGGAAGTGAACGCAACCGCAGTATGTCTTCGCTGAGGAGCCAAGACTGAACTCTGCGTCTACCCAGCGGTACAGCAGAAGTGGCAAGGAGACGTAACGCAAGGAGACCCTTTCGGTGCCCGCATCATGAGTGCTGGAGGACTCAGGGCTTCAAAGGAAGACTCAACTGAAGAATATCGCACTTACCCAGTCCGAGGAGTGGAATGGCGAGCAAGCGAAGACACCTAAGCGGGTCCAGTACTGGCGGGAGCGAGTACGCGAGAGGACACCGGCTCAATTCGCAGATTATAGAATCTCGCGAAGGTGTTTGTAACGCCCAGCCTACAGCTCTGCAGATGTCTGTTAGCGAGACGCCATGCGCTAAAGCCCAAGAGGAAGCCACACTCCGAGTGGAGTGGGCCACCAAGGGGGCACGGTCGACCTTGCTGTTGGTAAGCCAAAGCAATGGCGTCCACTATCCAGTGAGACATCCGTTGCTTTGAGAGAGCCCTTCCCTTCTGGCTCCCCCCATAACAGACAAAGAGCTGGTCTGAGGTCCTGAAACACCGCATTCTGTCGACATAGGTGCGCAGCGCACGTACCGGACAGAGCAGTGCCAAGGCTGAGTCTGCCTCCTCCAGGGGCAGCGTTTGCAGGTTCACCACCTGGTCCCGGAAGGGAGTGGTGGGAACCTTGGGCACATATCCAGGCCGGGGTCTCAAGATCACGTGAGAGTAAGTCGGCCCGAATTCCAGCCACGCTTCGTCAACAGAGAATGCGTGCAGGTCCCCTACCCTCTTGAAGGAGGCCAATGCAACCAGGAGTGCTGTCTTCATGGACAGAAACTTTAACTCTACCGATTGCAAAGGCTCAAAGGGAGGCCTCTGCAGAGCACTTAGAACTACTGAGAGGTCCCAAGAGGGAACGAGGGGAGGGCGAGGCGGATTTAGCCTCCCCGCTCTCCTCAGGAACCTGATGACCAGGTCGTGCTTTCCCATAAACTTACCTTTCCCTGCATCATGAGACGTGAGAGTAAGCCGGCCCAAATTCCAGGCACGCTTCGTCAACGGAGAATGCGTGCAGGTCCCCTACCCTCTTGAAGGAGGCCAATGCAACCAGGAGTGCTGTCTCCTGGTTGCAATGGCTGCGACGTAAACCTTAAGGGTGGAGGGCGACAGCCTACGCTCCAACCCTTCTTGCAGGAAGGAAGGCACGACACTGATCGAACATCTCCGGGGGTCTTCTCCGGGAAGAGCACCAGTTGACGAAGAGGTGTCTCATGGACGATGCTCTAGCGGAAGTGATGGTTGCCGCCACCGCAGGTGGCAGCGAACTCAAACCTGCCTCGTCCCGACCAGGAGCCACACATGTAGCCTCCAGAGTTTGGGACGAGGGTGCCACAGGATGCCCCGTCTCTGAGTAGATCTTGCCTCAGAGGAATAGGCCAAGGAGGTGCTGTCGCGAGGAGCATCAGTTCGGAGAACCACGTCTTGGTGGGTCAATAGGGGGCTACCAACAAGACCTGCTCCTCGTCCTCCTTGATCTTGCACAACACCCGTGCAAGAAGGCTCACTGGGGGAAACGCATACTTGCGTGGGCCCCGCGGCCAGCTGTGCGCCAGTGCGTCTGTTCCGAGCGTGCCCTCGGACAGGGAATAAAACTGGGCGCAGTGGGACGAGTCCCAAGAGGCGAACAGGTCTATCTGTGCCTCCCCGAACTGGTCCCAAATCAGCTGGAGCGTCTGGGGATGGAGTCGCCATTCGCCGGAGATAGGGCGATCCCGTGACAGCTCGTCGGCCGCCAGGTTCCGGTCTCCTGGAATGTAAACTGCACGAAGGGACCTCAGGTGCTTCTGACTTCATAACAGGTGGTGGCGAGCGAGCTGCGACAACCGACGTGAGCGTAGACCACCCTGATGGTTGATATATGCTACCGTAGCGGTATTGAGTCATCCACGAACGCCGCTGCTGCATGTTGAATGCCCAGACACACAGAGCAGCGATCGTGACCATCAGATGACGACATAAATCGATCGCACCCAGAAGAACACGGGCGAACCATCTTTAAAAAGACGTGCCACGTGCAGCTCTTTCAGAAGAGAGGAGGAAATTCAGTCTTTCAGCGCTGAGGCGTCCAGGGAGAAGCGCAAAGTCTGGCAGACCACTGCTCAGATCGCAGGCGATGCAGAATCTCGCTGGGTACCGCCGTCACACCAACACTGAAGAGGACGCTCGTCTCGAAGAGTCTTGTCAGTGAGAAATGGCTTTAGGAGTGAAGAGGTCTCTTGGCTCCTCAGCGAAGACATACTGCGGTTGCGTTCACTTCCTCCTTTTATACCCACGGGGTGGGGCGGAGTTACGCTATGCAAATTCCGCAGCCCCAAGGCATTTTCATGCCATTGGCTCGTTATTAAATACTCGAAGAGGATTGGCTTTCTATGAGAAACCCCCATTCTCCGTCACTCCTGACGTAACTCGGAGTGACTGCGAAAGGGAACTTGTTTATTTATTAAAAATATGGCCTGTTATGAATGCAATAAACCCTTTAAATTTTTTATTTTAAGCTCGTTTGTATTATTATTAGTAGTAGTAATAATTGTATATGCAGCTGCCACACACTAATCTAATTTAATTGCAATTACAATATTTATAATTTTAGTTATGATTATTTATTGCAAAACTATGCAGCCCTTTTCTAAATCTCTATCCATGATTCTGATCCATAATAGAAGGATGATTGGATGAGGGATGGATGTATGGATATCTGTCTATACAGATGCACACAAACAATACAAATAAAAACTGAATTATGTGTGTTACACACAAGTGTTACAACTAACCCTTCTGTCTGTTACAATAAACCCCGCATATGGGGTAAGTTGTAACATTTGCACTTCTGTCACGTTCAGTGCAACTGTACGAAAATGCTAGGTCCTAGAAAAAACATTTGTAGCAGAGATGTGTACAGTATGTTGCTTGTGTAAAAAAAGTATTAATCTAACCTAATTATTTTTTAATTAATTGAGCCAAAACCAAAATGTGTTAGGTTGTGCCCCGCTCTCCCCTACTGTGATAATCATAAAGACATCAGCTGCTTTTAAGTGTCATCGTATATGTTGTCCCCGATAACTTGAACTAGGAATGAATGTCTGTCTAATCGTAAATCACTCACACACACACACACACACTTTACCTGTTTGTCAGCTCACTCTGTTTGTGTTTCTCATCAAGCATGCAAAAACAGCAGATGCACTGACCATCAGTGCGACAGTAAACCTCCAAGAGCCTCTGGTGTTCACCGCACATCTTCTCCAGGAGGTTTCCAGTGACGTCCACCAGTAAGTGTGTATTCCCAGCACTCAAGTCATTGTGCATCTCAAGGTGAGTTTCGCAGTACGACGCCAAACACACCAGACAAGTCTTGATGGCTTTCTCCTCCCTACCAGTGCAGGAGTCGCACGTCTGAAATCCCATCTTTCCCAGTTCCCCTGCAACCGAATCTACGGATTCATCCAGATCTGTCCCGCACCGATGAAAGGTGTTTTCCTTCAGGTCCTGGAGGCAAATCGAGCACATGTGTGTGTTCTTATCATCTGCCATTTGCATGGAGGTCTAGGAGCTCTGTGTTAAAGAGACAAACACTTTCCTTTTCGTTCCTTTACCTTATGCGTAATTGTTGGTTTGTGTGTGTGTGTGGCCACAGATAAAGAGAGACAGAACTCATGTGAAACCTAATTCAGAGAGACAGATAGTTGCGTGCTACTGTGTGGTTAGATAAATGAAATAACTTGGAGTGACCAGAAAAACCAGTCAAAGACGACAGAACGCTGTCATGTGGATATTTAAAATATTTTCATGTTGTGTTTGCATGCATATCGAGGTGGATTGAGGTTGAAAAGATTGTGAACTCTTGGTTTGTTGTCGCTTTTGTAGTTTTTTTCTCTCAGTGAGTGTTTTTTTGATAAGGTTTATATGTGGACAGAGTCCAGTTGCCGTGAGCTTGTCAAACACACTGTTGTGTAACGTGTTAAGAGAGACAATAAACCCGTATGTGGGAAGAGCCAAGTATGGGCTGTTGTATAATTGAATACCTTTTGTTTCATAATTTTATTTTAGGTGTTCTGGCATGATTTTTTGGTTCATGTAATTTCTCAGTGAAATTAAACCGGATCAATAGTAATTAAACTGTATTAAGTGCACTGTAAAAAAATATTGTTAGTTTAACTTAAAAAAGTAAGTAACCTGGTTGCCTTAAAATTTTAAGTTGATTGAACTGGAAAAAGTGAGTTCATGCAATGAAGGAGATTAATTTACTCATCAGAAACTCAAAATAATAAGTTCTCAACTAAATAAATTATTATAAAGTTGATTTGACAAAAGAAAATATGTTGTGATAACAAATATTGAATTTTTTTTTCCATAAAATAATTTTCAATAATTTTCCCCATAAAGTCTTGTTTCAAAGGCTTATAATATGCTGTGTTGTTACGATGTGCGTGTGTAGGCTAAATAAAGCAGAAGTTACCTAAATAAATGACGAATTGACAACTTTTGTTTCTAACATCAAGACTTGTGTAATTTGTACGCTGTGAAAGAAAACTTGCTGCCTTAATTTTAAGTACAATCAACCTGTATATTTAAGTAATTTCAACTTAAATCACAATAAACTGACTTAAAAAACGAGTTGCTTTTAAAATCGATATATAAATCGAATTGAATATCGAATATAAAATCGAATATAAAAAGCTTATTTTGATGAGTGAAAGCAATGTAAAAAATGTTGTGATAACTCATTGATCATGTCATGTTTTTACAGCGCGTGTGTTTTGAGATGACGTAACCGGTCACCATTTCTTTTAAAGTTTTCACCAATTCATCTAAACTTCTTCGCCATCCCCTTTTCACTTCACTTAGTTTGTCCTGAGTTAATCAGTTTAGTTCACAAGTACAATTCAGTCAGCCTGAATAATTGCCTGTCTAGAAATCAGGATTTTAGCTAAAACAAATTACTTTGAGGACAATTTAAATTATATTTTTTTATTAAGCATATTTTCATCTTTAAACAATATCAAATTATGGCTCGATTTATAGTCATTTTATTATATATATATATATATATATATATAGGTGGGTGTGTGTAGCCTATGTATATGTATGTAAATATGTACCTGTAGCCTTCTGTAGTGTTTTTAAGCCTCTATAACACTAGCATTAAAATGCCACGAATGTATGAATGAGTTGATCAGGTATGTTCAGAACCTGTTATCGGTGTAATAACATTACAGACTATCAACATGTGAAATCTCTCAGTGTGAAAAATATGAATTTACTTAAGTTTATCATCTTTTTACTCATTTAATTCCTTTTATAACTGACCGCATCATCTTTACATCTCTTAATTCCTTGGTAACAATTTAGTTAACTTTAGTTATTAACTTTACACGAACTAACCGTGAGAAATACATTTGCTACTGTATTTATTAATCTTTTATGTAAGTTAATAAAAATCCAGCTGTTCATTGTTTGTTCACAGACCTTTAATGAATGTTAACAAAGACAACCTTTGATTTTAATAACGTATAATTAAATGTTGAAATTAATATCAACTAAGATTAATAAATGCTGCAGAAGTATTATTCTTTCTTATTGAACCTTATTGTAAAGTGTCACCAATTACTTTTATAACTGTTTCATTTTGAAAAAAAAAACATTTGTATGTGTAGCTATATTGTAAAATGCTAATCCCACAATAGGCTACTTTGATATTTGATCCCCATATGCCGAATTCATGTCATGATATTTAAGTAGGCTAAGTGACTGGTACTTTTACACGATCACGGTCCCTCTTGTACATGCCGATGGTGTTCATATGTAATGCTGATATGCATAAGCTTTATAAAGTCATCATAACACGTGTGACGCGCCCGTGTGTGTTTATGAAACCTCATTCACATTTCGCACTGCGCACGCGCGCGCACACACACACGCATAAAAGCAGCCGTGCACGCGTGAGCAGAGATAGTCTCCTCATCAGGTGAGTGTGTGTGAATGGGTTTTTCTCAACCTCGTAATCGATGATTATTCGGCATTTTTCCGCTGTTCGGATGAAAACGACCTCGATTGTTCTGGTCTGTGTTGATTTGTGAAGCCCGTGGAGGGATATTATTTCAGCAAAGTTTTACATTATGTTTTGCTCAGATAATGAATGAACATGATGAGAAATGACGTAAGTAGTTATTTAGCTCATCATAATAAGAAAATCATAATTCATAATTGAGCACTTCTTGTGTTGTTGACCCGCTTGCTCTAACGTTAGTCCTCAGTTGAGTCGCTGTATATTGAGTAACGCTGTTTTTATGTTTATATTTATGAGTTTGAGATTAGTATTCGCTAGTCTAATTAGTAAGGCGTTTAAAAAATAACATTGGTGCTCAAAAACCGTAATATTATTTACCATATTAATGTTGGTGTGAATGCCATGTAGGGCTTTTTCATAAATAATGTAGTGATCATGAGTGTCCAAAAACATTTCTGAAAGAATCTTATCATGTTAGTTAATTGCAGCTCGCATTTAATTACCTTATGACGGCAATACATGTCTATAACACTTGCATTAATATGCCATGTGTTTATGAATGCATGAATATGTAAGGAGTTGATCAGGTATGTTGAGAATCTGTTAAACTGTTATATAAGTTTATCATCTTTTTACTCATTTAATTCCTTTTATTTAAAGCTCCAGTATAGCTCCAGTATAGCTCCAGTATAGCTCCAGTATAGCTCCAGTAATGCTCCAGTATAGCTCCAGTAATGCTCCAGTATAGCTCCAGTAATGCTCCAGTATAGCTCCAGTATAGCTCCAGTATAGCTCCAGTAATGCTCCAGTACAGCTCCAGTAATGCTCCAGTATAGCTCCAGTAATGCTCCAGTATAGCTCCAGTAATGCTCCGGTATAGCTCCAGTATAGCTCCAGTAATGCTCCAGTATAGCTCCAGTAATGCTCCGGTATAGCTCCAGTAATGCTCCAGTATAGCTCCAGTATAGCTCCTGTAATGCTCCAGTATAGCTCCAGTAATGCCCCAGTAAAGCTCCAGTAATGCTCCTGTATAGCTCCAGTATAGCTCCAGTAATGCTCCTGTATAGCTCCAGTATAGCTCCAGTAATGCTCCAGTATAGCTCCAGTATAGCTCCAGTATAGCTCCAGTATAGCTCCAGTAATGCTCCAGTATAGCTCCAGTATAGCTCCAGTATAGCTCCAGTATAGCTCCAGTAATGCTCCAGTATAGCTCCAGTATAGCTCCAGTATAGCTCCAGTATAGCTCCAGTAATGCTCCAGTATAGCTCCAGTATAGCTCCTGTAATGCTCCAGTATAGCTCCAGTAATGCTCCAGTATAGCTCCAGTAATGCTCCAGTATAGCTCCAGTATAGCTCCTGTAATGCTCCAGTATAGCTCCAGTATAGCTCCAGTATAGCTCCAGTATAGCTCCAGTAATGCTCCTGTATAGCTCCAGTATAGCTCCAGTATAGCTCCAGTATAGCTCCAGTAATGCTCCTGTATAGCTCCAGTATAGCTCCAGTATAGCTCCAGTATAGCTCCAGTATAGCTCCAGTATAGCTCCAGTATAGCTCCAGTAATGCTCCAGTATAGCTCCAGTATAGCTCCAGTAATGCTCCAGTATAGCTCCAGTAATGCTCCAGTATAGCTCCAGTATAGCTCCAGTAATGCTCCAGTATAGCTCCAGTAATGCTCCAGTATAGCTCCAGTAATGCTCCGGTATAGCTCCAGTAATGCTCCAGTATAGCTCCAGTAATGCTCCAGTATAGCTCCAGTATAGCTCCTGTAATGCTCCAGTATAGCTCCAGTAATGCCCCAGTAAAGCTCCAGTAATGCTCCTGTATAGCTCCAGTATAGCTCCAGTAATGCTCCAGTATAGCTCCAGTAATGCTCCTGTATAGCTCCAGTATAGCTCCAGTAATGCTCCAGTATAGCTCCAGTAATGCTCCAGTATAGCTCCAGTATAGCTCCTGTAATGCTCCAGTATAGCTCCAGTATAGCTCCAGTATAGCTCCAGTATAGCTCCAGTAATGCTCCTGTATAGCTCCAGTATAGCTCCAGTAATGCTCCTGTATAGCTCCAGTATAGCTCCAGTATAGCTCCAGTATAGCTCCAGTAATGCTCCTGTATAGCTCCAGTATAGCTCCAGTATAGCTCCAGTATAGCTCCAGTATAGCTCCAGTATAGCTCCAGTAATGCTCCTGTATAGCTCCAGTATAGCTCCAGTATAGCTCCAGTATAGCTCCAGTATAGCTCCAGTATAGCTCCAGTATAGCTCCAGTATAGCTCCAGTATAGCTCCAGTATAGCTCCAGTAATGCTCCAGTATAGCTCCAGTATAGCTCCAGTAATGCTCCAGTATAGCTCCAGTAATGCTCCAGTATAGCTCCAGTATAGCTCCTGTAATGCTCCAGTAAAGCTCCAGTATAGCTCCTGTAATGCTCCAGTAATGCTCCTGTATAGCTCCAGTAATGCTCCTGTATAGCTCCAGTATAGCTCCAGTATAGCTCCAGTATAGCTCCAGTATAGCTCCAGTATAGCTCCAGTATAGCTCCAGTATAGCTCCAGTATAGCTCCAGTATAGCTCCAGTAATGCTCCAGTATAGCTCCAGTATAGCTCCAGTAATGCTCCAGTATAGCTCCAGTAATGCTCCAGTATAGCTCCAGTATAGCTCCTGTAATGCTCCAGTATAGCTCCAGTATAGCTCCAGTATAGCTCCAGTAATGCTCCTGTATAGCTCCAGTATAGCTCCAGTATAGCTCCAGTATAGCTCCAGTATAGCTCCAGTATAGCTCCAGTATAGCTCCAGTATAGCTCCAGTATAGCTCCAGTATAGCTCCAGTAATGCTCCAGTATAGCTCCAGTATAGCTCCAGTAATGCTCCAGTATAGCTCCAGTAATGCTCCAGTATAGCTCCAGTATAGCTCCTGTAATGCTCCAGTAAAGCTCCAGTATAGCTCCTGTAATGCTCCAGTAATGCTCCAGTATAGCTCCAGTAATGCTCCAGTAATGCTCCGGTATAGCTCCAGTAATGCTCCAGTATAGCTCCAGTAATGCTCCAGTATAGCTCCAGTATAGCTCCTGTAATGCTCCAGTATAGCTCCAGTAATGCCCCAGTAAAGCTCCAGTAATGCTCCTGTATAGCTCCAGTATAGCTCCAGTAATGCTCCTGTATAGCTCCAGTATAGCTCCAGTAATGCTCCAGTATAGCTCCAGTATAGCTCCAGTAATGCTCCAGTATAGCTCCAGTATAGCTCCTGTAATGCTCCAGTATAGCTCCAGTAATGCTCCAGTATAGCTCCAGTATAGCTCCTGTAATGCTCCAGTATAGCTCCAGTATAGCTCCAGTATAGCTCCAGTATAGCTCCAGTAATGCTCCTGTATAGCTCCAGTATAGCTCCAGTAATGCTCCTGTATAGCTCCAGTATAGCTCCAGTATAGCTCCAGTATAGCTCCAGTAATGCTCCTGTATAGCTCCAGTATAGCTCCAGTATAGCTCCAGTATAGCTCCAGTATAGCTCCAGTAATGCTCCTGTATAGCTCCAGTATAGCTCCAGTATAGCTCCAGTATAGCTCCAGTATAGCTCCAGTATAGCTCCAGTATAGCTCCAGTAATGCTCCAGTATAGCTCCAGTATAGCTCCAGTAATGCTCCAGTATAGCTCCAGTAATGCTCCAGTATAGCTCCAGTATAGCTCCTGTAATGCTCCAGTAAAGCTCCAGTATAGCTCCAGTAATGCTCCAGTAATGCTCCAGTAAAGCTCCAGTATAGCTCCAGTATAGCTCCTGTAATGCTCCAGTAAAGCTCCAGTATAGCTCCAGTATAGCTCCTGTAATGCTCCAGTAAAGCTCCAGTATAGCTCCAGTATAGCTCCAGTAATGCTCCTGTATAGCTCCAGTATAGCTCCAGTATAGCTCCAGTATAGCTCCAGTAATGCTCCTGTATAGCTCCAGTATAGCTCCAGTATAGCTCCAGTATAGCTCCAGTATAGCTCCAGTAATGCTCCTGTATAGCTCCAGTATAGCTCCAGTATAGCTCCAGTATAGCTCCAGTATAGCTCCAGTATAGCTCCAGTATAGCTCCAGTAATGCTCCAGTATAGCTCCAGTATAGCTCCAGTAATGCTCCAGTATAGCTCCAGTAATGCTCCAGTATAGCTCCAGTATAGCTCCTGTAATGCTCCAGTAAAGCTCCAGTATAGCTCCAGTAATGCTCCAGTAATGCTCCAGTAAAGCTCCAGTATAGCTCCAGTATAGCTCCTGTAATGCTCCAGTAATGCTCCAGTATAGCTCCAGTATAGCTCCAGTAATGCTCCAGTATAGCTCCAGTAATGCTCCAGTATAGCTCCAGTATAGCTCCTGTAATGCTCCAGTAATGCTCCAGTATAGCTCCAGTATAGCTCCTGTAATGCTCCAGTAATGCTCCAGTATAGCTCCAGTAATGCTCCAGTAATGCTCCAGTATAGCTCCAGTAATGCTCCGGTATAGCTCCAGTAATGCTCCAGTATAGCTCCAGTAATGCTCCAGTATAGCTCCAGTATAGCTCCTGTAATGCTCCAGTATAGCTCCAGTAATGCCCCAGTAAAGCTCCAGTAATGCTCCTGTATAGCTCCAGTATAGCTCCAGTAATGCTCCTGTATAGCTCCAGTATAGCTCCAGTAATGCTCCAGTATAGCTCCAGTATAGCTCCAGTAATGCTCCAGTATAGCTCCAGTATAGCTCCTGTAATGCTCCAGTATAGCTCCAGTAATGCTCCAGTATAGCTCCAGTAATGCTCCAGTATAGCTCCAGTATAGCTCCTGTAATGCTCCAGTATAGCTCCAGTATAGCTCCAGTATAGCTCCAGTATAGCTCCAGTAATGCTCCTGTATAGCTCCAGTATAGCTCCAGTAATGCTCCTGTATAGCTCCAGTATAGCTCCAGTATAGCTCCAGTATAGCTCCAGTAATGCTCCTGTATAGCTCCAGTATAGCTCCAGTATAGCTCCAGTATAGCTCCAGTATAGCTCCAGTAATGCTCCTGTATAGCTCCAGTATAGCTCCAGTATAGCTCCAGTATAGCTCCAGTATAGCTCCAGTATAGCTCCAGTATAGCTCCAGTAATGCTCCAGTATAGCTCCAGTATAGCTCCAGTAATGCTCCAGTATAGCTCCAGTAATGCTCCAGTATAGCTCCAGTATAGCTCCTGTAATGCTCCAGTATAGCTCCAGTAATGCTCCAGTATAGCTCCAGTATAGCTCCTGTAATGCTCCAGTATAGCTCCAGTATAGCTCCAGTAATGCTCCAGTAATGCTCCTGTAATGCTCCAGTAATGCTCCTGTATAGCTCCAGTATAGCTCCAGTATAGCTCCAGTATAGCTCCAGTAATGCTCCTGTATAGCTCCAGTATAGCTCCAGTATAGCTCCAGTATAGCTCCAGTATAGCTCCAGTATAGCTCCAGTAATGCTCCAGTATAGCTCCAGTAAAGCTCCAGTAATGCTCCAGTATAGCTCCAGTATAGCTCCAGTATAGCTCCAGTATAGCTCCAGTAATGCTCCAGTATAGCTCCAGTATAGCTCCAGTAAAGCTCCAGTATAGCTCCAGTGAAGCTGATGATGTTGCTCTGCTGTTCCTCAGGGTTAGCGATGGCAGATACGGTTGTTCAGCTGACCAGCGTCCAGGGTCTGGAGAATCATGTGTCCCCAAAACACGTGTCCACCAGAATGTCCTTCTCAGCGTCCCGGCGAGGAGCGACCGTGAGCTTTCACGACATCAACTATAATGTGAAGATGAAGAGCGGCTTCCTCTGCAAGAGGAAGGTCACGCGCAAGAACATCCTCATCGACCTCAAGTAAGTCGCTGCGCTTTTTCATTATTTTTTTTATAATACTAATATTCCTTACGTCAGGTGGTTACACACTAACATGTCAGGGGCAATAAAACATACAAATAAACACATTTGGAAAAATAAAACAAACACCAAGTTTAATGCCCTTCGAGGTGTCCATTGTCGGGTATTTATGGCGAGGCGTGAGCGTGGAGGACGGCTGCCTCCGTCCAAGTCCATTCATACCTGGACAATGGACACCTCGAAGAGTTCTCATCCCGCTTATCCCACGGCCACTCGACAAATAACAAAAGTTTAAAACATTAGTTTATATTTTAATTAGTTTTACAGTCGTAGTATTGTGAAAATTAGTGTGGAGTTACTATTGTACAAAGATGATGCATGATTTTTGGGTTTGTTTTTTGTATGCTTGTTTTTTTATATTTTTGTGTGTATGTTTTTGTATGCAGGCTTTGTTTTTGTGTTTTTGTATGCATGTTTTTTATGTTTATTTACGTTTTTTTATGTTTCTTGCGATAAGACATTTGATAAACGGTTGTTAATGCGTGCTTTTATGGGTGTTTTTATATGCATGTTTTTATTTAGTGTTTTAGTATGCATGTTGTTGTTTGTTGTATGTTGCATGCATGCATGTATTTGTTTTTTTTAATGCATGTTTTATTCTGTTTATTTTTGCATGTTTTTTTCGTACAAGTTATGCTTTTATAGCAGTACTAGTTTTTTCAAGCTGCCAAGTCAAGTCACATTTATTTCCATTTATACATTTTTAACCCTAACCCTAACTAACATATCCTGCAAACGTGATGAAGTGAGCGAGTCCCTCTGCCGGTGTGGTCTTGTGTCGGTCCGGCCAGCGGGTCTCTTGTTCAGACTTGTCCTCTGCCTCGCTCTTCTTCTTCTGAACACTCGATGTGAACACGGGCGCAGGAGCGAATGTGATGGTAGTGTTGCTTATTCTAGTGTTTTCATTCCTGGATTTGACGTCCTCTCAGAGGTCGTGGGTCTGAGAACATGTGGACGTGATGCGGGGTAACATGTGTGATTGGGGAATCCACCAGGGAGGGCTCGTGTGAATTGAAGGAAGGAAGTGTGGAGATCAGCTAAAGCTGCTCTCTAAAACACACACGCGGTTCACTACAGAACGGCTCTCTTACCCAGGGTCCTTTCCAGTCTGAATATCTAACAGATCAAATCAAGATCCATTTGCCAGAAAAATAACATTCTATTAGATATTATGTCCTGTTTTCTGGAGAATTAATCGAAATGAAGTGAGTCGATGCTTAAAAAAGCTAAATTATCTGCCAATGGAGTGAGAAATAATCTTAATTCAAACAGAAACATTATTATTCTCACTCTATTGGCTGATGATTGAGCTTTTTTAAAGCATCAATTCTCCAGAAAACAGGACATCATATGTTATCTCATTTTACGAATCTTGATTGAAGAAATTTACATATTTTGACTGGAAACACGACAAAATATTAAGTAAGAAAAGCATTTACATAGACAAACAGCAGCAGAAGCTTGTTATCCAATCACACACACACACACACTTTACACATGTGCATGTTTACCGAACACACACATGCGCTTCCATAACCTGATGATGGGCGTTACGTGTTCACACACCCGCTGCGGCCAGGGCATTGTCCAACATCAAAGTCTCACACAACAATAGCCTGAACTTTCACACACACAACAACACACACAACAACAACACAACGCAACACACAACACATAACACACAACACAACAAACGCACAACACAACACACAAAATATAACACACACACACACACACACAACACATAAAATATAACACACAACACACACACACACACACACAATACACAACACATAAAATATAACACACACACACAACACACACACACACACACACAACGCAACGCAACACACACACACACACACACACACACACACACACACACACACACACACACAATACACAACACAACATACAACACACACACACACACACACACACACAACACAACACACACAACACAACACAATATACATGACAAACAGAATATATATATATATATGATTTTTCATAATTTTTCCTAAAATTGACACATTCAGTTCAGCAGAAACTATAATCTTATAATTTCAGAATTATTAATTGCCCTTTTTTTAAATGTTCTTTTTGAAATCTTAATGAAATCATTTCCACTATAATGAGAGTGACATTGTTTAGCAGATATTCTAGTCCGGCATGTGTGTGTGTGTGTGTGTGTGTTCAACCCTTGTACAGGATTCCTATGTTTACTGTCAGCTCAACCGAGTGTGATCATTAACCCGTGTGTGTGTGTGTGTGTGTGTTGTTTAAGTGCTGATGTTTATTTCCTTGTGTGAACTGATTAAATAATTACAGTTTTTCTCGATTGTTTGCACACATTTTCTGGTACTCGAGACACAATGACCACAACATGTAACTCATTCACCAACTCCCTGAACCAATTCTGCTGAACCACAAGCACAATTCCTGCTTTACACTCAAATTGCAGCTCTAAAACACACGTTTTTCTAAATTATTTCTTTATTTCTTTATTTCTTTAAAAATGTATTTATTTCTTTTTTTTCTGTAACAGCATAGACCACTGTATGTGCAACTTTGTGTTGGTTGGGGTGTACAAAATGTGGGATCTATCTCCCATTGATTTTGTGGGAAAAATAAAATATATTTGTTACATTGTATTTGTGTGTTCTGGGTATAAAACACAATATTCTCAAATATTTTTCAACACACTTATGTATGTAATGTCTGTAGTAAGTGTAACACTGAACAAAAAAGGCCCGAGTCATTATGATGAATGGAGAAGAAGTGTTTTAGATTTTGAGAAGAAATAACATTGTTTTGAATGTAAAGTTTGCTTTTGCAGGAGAATTGAGGGGTTTTGCCGATTGTGTGAGTGTTTTTAGATTTGTGTGTAGAGTTCTGAGAATATGAGGCATTCTTTCAGAAAATGTGTGTAAACAATCGAGAAAAACTGTAAATCTTCATGATCCTGGACATGCGCTCCGCTATCGGGATTAGGAGGAATATTAATTATGACTCGTCGCCTTCATCTGTTTGTACGTGATTGATATAATAGATTCAAATATTCTGGCCTTCCAAAAAGAAACTGCATTTCATGATCGCTTCGGCTGTGGCTCATCCAATCAGATTCCTGTGTGTGTGTGTGTGTTTTATAAATGCTGATGTTTATTTCCTCGTGTGAACTGGTGCTTGGCTTTATATTTGGTTTAATTTTAATTTTAATTTTTGGTTTTAATTTTTTATTTTGGTTTAATGAAGAAGAAAATGAGGTGATGATGATTATTACATAATTCTGTGCGTCTTTTTCTCCAGTGGCATCATGAAGCCGGGACTGAACGCCATATTAGGAGCGACCGGGAGCGGGAAATCATCGTAAGAGCTGTCTATCTATCTATCTATCTGTCTCTCTCTCTCTCTCTATCTCTCTCTCTCTCTATCTGTCTATCTGTCTCTCTCTCTCTCTCTATCTCTCTCTCTCTCTATCTGTCTATCTGTCTCTCTCTCTATCTGTCCATCCGTCCATCCGTCTATCTATCTATCTGTCTGTCTATCCGTCCATCCGTCTGTCTATCTGTCTCTCGGTCTGTGTTTATACAATCAGCATTTTTATTATGTAATTTTACTCATCTAGTAAATGCATCTTGATTTAAGATATGTTTGATATTTGGACTGGAAACAAGACAAAAATAGTAAGTAAGAAGAGCATGTTTTGCAGTGTAAAAGAATGGCATGAACTCAAAACATGGACAGGAATAGAGCGCTTCCCAACAGTGGTTACACAAACATGACTTGATAAATACACATGGCAAACATGAGGCCTTTAATACACAAGACTAGACAAGGGACACATGGCAGGATCACATGACTAAAACAGGGGATCACATGACCGAGACATGAAACATGACCCAAAAGCAGACGTGTCGCTGATGTTGTTTCCATGTTGTAATGAAGGTTCCTGGATGTGCTGGCGGCCCGTAAGGATCCCGCTGGTCTTTCCGGAGAGGTTCTTATCGACGGAGCGCCTCAGCCTCCAAACTTCAAGTGTCTGTCGGGATATGTAGTGCAGGTATAAACTCACAGCAGCAAACAAGCACATCCTATTCATACAGACAACCCATCGAATACTATATCCTGTTATCTGGAGGATTCATCAAAATGAAGTGAGTTGATGCTTAAAACAAGCAAAATGATCTGCCGATGGAGTGAGAAAAATAATCTTAACATTATTTTCACTCCCGATTGGCAGATAATTTTGCTCGTTTTAAGCAAAAACTCACTTCATTTTTATTTATTTCCCCAGATAACAGGACACAATATCTTATGTCATTTCACTCATCTAGTAAATGCATCTTGATTTAAGAAATGTTTGATATTTGGACTGTAAATAAGATTACATAACTCTAGCATTAAAAAGAGGAAGTTGAACTGGTTTTTCTGTACAGCACGTTTCATGACTAAGGCATTTGTGAGATTGCTGACTAAGATTATAGTAGTAGTCAGTGTTGGGAAAGTTCACTTTCTACATGAACTAGTTCAAGTTCAGTTCACAAATTTTAAAATGAACTAGTTCAGTTCATAGTTCATAGTTCACAATTTTAAACTAAGCTCACGGTTCCAAAAAATGAACTAGTTCATAGTTATTTTTTTTCCTTATACTGCTGCAAACTATTTTTTTTTATTATTATTATTGCCACAACCCATTTTACACTGGGCGAACCCAAATCTCATGAACTCAAAATATGAACGCGCTCAGGCACAACACTCGTAGGAGTGCAGGTTAGTTTGTTTTCCTTCCATACACACTTAAAAATAAAGGATCTTAATTGACGTTGCATCGATGGTTCCACGAAGAACCTTTAAAGTTTTTAATGTTGCCCAGACAGCAACATGTGGTTTTAACAAAAAATGAAACATGTAGCGTTTACCACAGTAAAGTTAAGTGAGTGAATCAGGTAATCCGAGCTGCTGTGAGTGAGTGGAGGCGGGGCTCATTTGCATATTAAAATGTGGCAAGGGTGTCGAGTTACATTCATATTCTAAGGCATGAAGAAGTTGAGAAGTTCAAATTTATTTGTATATAAAAATTCAAAATCAATCACAGTTGACCAAAGTGTTTAACGATATCAGGATACACACAAATAAACACACACAAATATATATATATATGAAGAGTTCAGATGCAAAAGCCTCTAAATGCCATTTGAAATTTTCTTCTTTAATGATGATTTTTATCAAACTTGTATATTTAAGTTCAGTAATTTCACTTAAATAACAATTAATAGGTAATTATCATTGCCATTTAAGTGAAATCACTGGACTTAAATATACAAGCTTGATAAAAATGATCATTCTAGAAGAACATTTCAAATGGCACTTAGAGGCTTTTGCATCTGAACTCTTCATATATTCACTGGACAAAAACTACGAAGATGAGTTTTAAGGAATTGGAGAGGAACTTACAATAGATGTCTTTAAAGCAGCAGCTCTGCCATAATGTAAAGATGTTTAACATACAGTGTAATAGAGTTACTATAGATCCTGTTTTCTTCTGAAGTCTGAAATCCTATAAATCGAATAACTCTTTAATCTAATCTCAAATCACGCCAGCTGTGTCAGGAGACACTCGCACTTCCGTCTCAAACTGTGTGTGTGTGTGTCAGGATGATGTGGTCATGGGGACGCTGACCGTACGGGAGAATCTGCGTTTCTCAGCCGCTTTACGGCTCCCGAAGACGATCAAACAACGAGAGAAAGATGAGAAGGTGGAGACACTCATCCAGGAGCTCGGATTGACCAAAGTGGCAGATTCACGGGTAACACACGACACACACTTCAGGAGTTATAATCGTTTTACACAGGGTTTGAAATTAACTTTTTCACATGCCAAACAATTTGGCTTCTAAATTAAGTTACAAGCCTCTCAGAGCTTCTACTAGCAAAAAAAAGAAGTATAAAATAAGGATAAAGAAGGATAAAATATATATATATATTTGGATTTCATACACTCTTATTTAAACACAATCCTGTCATCCAGTCCTTCCTCTTTCATCCCCCAAATGTGTTTTAGGATGACAGATCAATACAGTACAAAGAACATAAAAAAATGATAGGATGCTGTAAAATAACAATGTTTTCTGGGTAACACTTTACAATAAGGTTCATTAGTTAACATTAGTTAATGTATTTATTAACATGCACTAACCATGAGCAATACATTTGTTACTGCATTTGTTCATCTTTGTTAATGTTAGTTCATGAAAACACAGCTGTTCATTGTTTGTTCATGTTAGTTCACGGTGCATTAACTAATGTTAACAAGATTTTAATCAAGTATTAATAAATGTTGAAAATAACATTAACAAAGATTAACAAATGCTGTATATGTGCTATTCATTATTAGTTCATATTAACTAATGTAGTTAACTAATGTTAACTAACGAACCTTATTGTAAAGTGTTACCGTTTTCTGTTAACCAAATGCTTTTTATTCTTTGCTATTCAATGCAAATTAAATTATTTGTTTGCGAGTAGAGACGTGTGTGTTCACGTAAGCCAGATATGAGCAGATTCTCCTTAATATGCTGTATTAAATATATCGTGAGCTTAGAATTATAAGGTTCTATCTCCACTTTTGGTCAAAATTGAGTTTTTGACATAATCTGATCCATTAGGTGTTTATTTATGCCTGTGTGGTGTTATTTTTGTAAAAAAAAGATTAATAGATAAAGCTATAATAGAAGATTATACTACATAACAGTTTTGCCAGCTGGGATGTAAAAACTTTGATGCTCAATATCTCAGAACTAACCGAAACGGAGATAGAACCTTATAATTCTAAGCTCACGATATCATGATCACGAGTTTACGCTAAATCTTTGCAGATTTGTGTTACACGAACTTCCCAGCAAAGTGAGTACACATAATAAGTAAGACGCCCAATTGGCTCGTGATTTGACAGAGTTATTTTCAAACCCTAATTTATTATACACTAAAAATACAGTAAAAATTGTGTATGTGTGAGAAATTTAACAAACTGAGTGTTGTAGTTGCTGATTGTGTTCAGAGGGCGTGGCTTTGACTCACTGCTGCTCTGATTGGCTGATTCACAGGTGGGCACGCAGCTGATTCGTGGAATTTCGGGAGGAGAGAGGAAGAGGACGAACATCGGCATGGAGTTGATCATCGATCCGTCAGTGCTTTTCCTGGACGAGCCGACAACAGGCCTCGACGCCAGCACTGCCAACTCTGTCCTCATGCTGCTGAAGAAGTGTGTTTACACTCGCACACTCACTCACACACACACTCACTCACACACACACTCACTCACTCACTCACTCACTCACTCACTCACACACTCACTCACACACACACTCACTCACACACACACTCACTCACTCACTCACTCACTCACTCACTCACTCACACACACACTCACTCACACACACACTCACTCACTCACTCACTCACACACACACTCACTCACACACACACACTCACTCACTCACACACACACTCACTCACTCACTCACTCACTCACTCACTCACTCACTCACACACACACTCACTCACACACTCACTCACTCACTCACTCACTCACTCACTCACACACTCACTCACTCACACACTCACTCACTCACTCACTCACTCACTCACTCACTCACACACTCACTCACTCACTCACTCACACACTCACTCACTCACTCACACACTCACTCACACACTCACTCACTCACTCACTCACTCACACACTCACTCACTCACTCACTCACTCACTCACTCACACACACACTCACTCACTCACTCACACTAACCCTAACAAATAAGAAATGTTGGGGAAAGAAAGATTCTTTTAAACACAAAACTAAAGCACCAGTAGGTGGCAGCAGGTGTCTTAATGTCTCAATGAGTGAGCACTGAGCCCTGAGGCACTCCAGTGATGGAGAAACCATGTTTCTGATTGACAGGTCCTACTAATAACATGTAGATGGAGAAGAGAAGCGGTCCCAGCACTGAGCCCTGAGGCACTCCAGTAGCTTGATGATAACAGATCATTATCGCTGTTAAAGCAGAACAAAAACAGTCAATGTTGTGTCTAAAATTCAAGTGTAAGTGTGTGTATGTTTTGAGATGAACATAAACAGAGATTGTGTTATTTAAGTGTGTGTGTGTGTGTTCAGAATGGCTCTCAACGGTCGCACCATCATCCTCTCCATCCATCAGCCGCGCTACTCCATCTATCGTCTGTTCGACAGCCTGACGCTCCTGGTGGGAGGAAGGCTGGTGTATCACGGGCCGGCTCAGGACGCCCTGCCAGTACTTCAGTGAGATCGGTGAGAACACGCACACACACACACACACACACACACACACACACTCACTCTCATGTCTTCTGTTTGTGTGTCAGGATACACCTGTGAACCTCATAACAACCCTGCTGATTTCTTCCTGGATGTCATCAATGGAGACTCGACGGCTGTAACTCTCAACAAGTTACACAACAATGAGGGTACGACACACACACACACACACACACACACACACAAACTTCCCTTCTGTGTGTCTCCAGTCTCGCTGTATAACGGCCACTTTGATGCTTTTTTTTAGTCAAGAACCGTTTATTATTATTTCATTATTTAGTAAAATAATAATGGTCAAATAATATCTACACACACTAGAGTGATATAGACCATTTCACAAGATGTAAACAACACTGGTCCAGAAGCACTTCCTGTTTTTTAACACTACATAAAAGCTGGGATAAAATACAACCAACAGAACATTTAAAACTGAATCAAAAAGTTAAACAAACATACATGTGAAATAAAGAAAACAGTTACAAACTGAAACAGGAAGTGCTTCTGGACCAGTGTTGTTTACATCTTGTGAAATGGTCCATATAATATCACAGTGGATATATAATATTATCAGAGTGGATTTTGAATGAATATTTACTACAATTTAATATACATCATTCATAAATATCATGAGAAAAGTATTTTTTATTTGTACATTAATTGATCAAATTGAAGAATTTGAAATGAAAGTTGAAGCACACTTTTAATAAGATTACAGGGAAAAAAGGGTAAAAAATTATCACAAATATGCAGATTTGAATTTTTAACATTTAGCTTATTTTAAATAATTAATTTAAATTAATATGTTCTACTAATATATAATATTTATCCTTAAAGGAGCAATGTGTGATTTTTAGCGACATCTAGTGGTTCGGTTGCGAGTTTGCACCAGGTTTGCACTAAGGGCTCAGCCCACTGCTCACCCCTCCCTTTCGAAGAAGCTACGGTTGCTAAAACGGGACAAACATCTCGTCGGCTGAGACAGCAGAGAATAGCCAGAGTAAGCCAAGAGTGTGTAACATTGTCACTGTTTCTGTACCACAGTCCATTATAAACCACATCATGGATACTGTTTACAAAGCCATAGTCAGGTGAGGATCAAGGGTTTTAATATATAATTTAATAAAATAATAGTAATCAGCTGATTGTCTCACAAACGTAACCAGCAGCACATTTCTCCCCACATACTGTAGCAAACCCATAATACAGCGAGGGAGCAGCTATATATTTTTTCTAACAGGGTAGTAATAGTTTAGCTGGCTAATATGAGCTGTTACTGTGGCTGAGCAATCATGTCATCTCCGCATCCCATAGATACTATTTACTACACACAATAGGCTTTTTTCTCTGATTTTGAAAACTCTTCGTGATCGACTTTAGTGATCTAAAAGTCTCTATCGACGGCTTAGTGATTCCTGTAACGTACTGTTTTACGGTCAATGACATGAATACTAATCATCAGCTGTCTCACGAACGTAACAGCACATCTATCCCCAACATAACAAACCCATAACACAGCGAGGGAGAACTAAGTTACATGAAACAATCCCAACTACATATTTTACACCACTCACAAGGGAAAAGTCACTACTCACGGAGTGTAAGGCTAGCTTCCAGCTTTCCGCTACTTCTCTTTCAAGGTAGTGATGAAACGCGTTCTGTAGCGCTGTTTGTTTGCGTTCGGCTACGGTAGGAATATGACGTCACAACATGGCGACCTTCATAGAAGGGGATTCCCGCGGTTATGGAGCTATTAATGTCTCATTCTAAGGTAATAAAAAACATTACGGTTAATTAAGTAAGTTCTTTATACACCACTGAAAACATAGTTATGGATGTCATATTGCATTTCTGTTAATAGATACTCAACTTTTTTACACATTGCACCTTTAAGAAATATCATGAAAGAGAATTATTTTTTTTCATAATTTTACTTTTCATTTTATTAGTAGTTTAAATTCTATTAACTTTTTTTATTCTTTTGTAATTTGTTTTTTGTGTTAAGTATTTCTATTTAGCTTTAATTAATTTTTATTTCAGTTTTAAGTAATAAAATTTGAAATTATGACAGGCCTAATATTGGTCGATTTTGAATTTTGTTTCCTAACATAGACTTTATTTCATAATTTCAACTTTTTATGTCATAATTAGAGTTTGTCAATTTCAAATTATGTAATTAACTTAGTATGTCAAAATTTAAACTTTTTATTTCATAATTATAACTATTTGTCCATTTTTAATTTTATTTAGTAATTTAGACTTGGTATGTCATAATCATAATTTAGATTTGGTATGTCATAATTTAGACTTGGTATGTCATAATCATAATTTAGATTTGGTATGTCATAATTTAGACTTGGTATGTCATAATTTAGACTTGGTATATCATAATTTAGACTTGGTATGTCATAATTTAGAATTTGTATGTCATGATTTCTACTTTTATTTCGTAATTTTTACTTAGTATACATTATTTCAACTTTTTGTTTCATTATTATAACTATTTGTTGATTTTGAATTTTATTTCGTATTTTATACTTGGTATGTCATAATTTCAAATTTTTGTCCTAATTAGAAATGAATTAATTTCAAATTTTGTAATTTTAACTTCGTAGCCTATGTCATAATTTCAACTTTTTATTTCATAATTATAACTATTTGTCTTTTGAATTTTATTTCGTAATTTAGACTTGATATGTCATAATTTGAACTTTTTATGTCATAATTAGAATTTGTCAATTTTTAATTTTATTTCGTAATTTTAACTTAGTATGTCATAATTTCAACTTGTTATTTCAGTTATAACTGTCGATTTTAAATTTTATTTCATAATTTAGACTTGGTATGTTATAATTTCAACTTTTATGTCATAATTAGAATTAAAGTAAATTTCAAATTTTATTTCGTAATTTTAACAATTTGTCGATTTTGAATTTTATTTCTTAATTTAAACTTGCTATGTCATAATTTAAACTTTTATCTCATAATTAGAATTTAAGTCAATTTAAACTTTTATTTCATAATTATAACTATTTGTCGATTTTGAATTTTATTTAATACTTTAAACTTGGTATGTCATAATTTCAACTTTTTATGTCATTATCAGTATTTAAATCAATTTCAAATTGAATGATTGAGTATCTACATGCATTTGAATGCCAGAACTGGACCAGGATCAGCTGAGTTCATCTCTGAAGGGCATCGAGGATCGTTTAGTGGAGGAATACAGGAATAGCTCCAGCTTCAAACACACCAAAGGTGAACTGGATCGCATCATTCAGGGTCAGGAGAACATTCGGGTCAAAATCAAAACCAGAACCATCACCTACAGCACGTCCTTCTTCCACCAGTTCAACTGGGTCCTCAAGAGAACCTTCCGGAACCTGATGCTCAACCCACAGACCTCCTTCGCTCAGGTCAGGCGCTCGACAGCTGAACACATCAAAACGTTGAAATTGTGACGTACTAATTATGACTCTGAAGTCATAATTACGAGACATTAGTTATTATAACCTTAGTCATGTTATCATTTAAACTTTTTATGTCATAATTAGAATGTCAATTTAAAGTTTTATTTCATAATTTTAACCTAGTATGTCACTATCTCAATTTTTTTGTCATAATTAGAATTTGTCAATTTTAAAATTTATTTTGTAATTTTAACCTAGTATTTCATAATTTCAACATTTAATGTCATTATAACTTGATTAAGAACTTGGTTATATATCTTGAGTATAAGTTTATTTGGAATTGTATAATAATAATTTAGACTTGGTATATCTTTTTAATAGTTTAACTTTTTAAGTCATAATTTCAAATATTTATCTCATAATTATGAAAGAAAAAGTATTATTTTTATTTTTCATTTAGAAAGTTTTATTGGCGTTTCTATATTAATGTAAGTATTGTTCCTCCAGATCGGGGTCATAATCTTCCTGGCTCTGGTTGTTGGAGCGATATTTTTCGGATTGAAGTTAAACTCGAGTGGGATTCAGAACCGGTACGAAACATTCACCAGTGTTTGATTTACAGAACAGATGCTGAAGCATCTCAAGAAAAACTCCAATTGTGTGTGTGTTTGTGTTTCAGGATGGGCGCATTATTCTTTATCACTACTAATCAGTGCTTTAGTTCAGTTTCAGCAGCTGAACTCTTCATCACAGAGAGGAAACTCTTTGTGTAAGTACACACACTCACACACACACTCACACACACACACACCCGCAATTTACAGGGGTGAAATAATTTCCACCTACATATTATACGTTGAGTGCTCCGTTTATTAGCGGCAGTGGTTTTGTTTTGTTGGTTTGTGATGTTTTATGTACAGTTACTATTGTGACTATAATTGTGATATTTGAGTGATATGTCATGTTGTTGTTGTTGTTGTTGTTGTTGTGTCTCAGGCATGAGTACATCAGCGGCTACTACAGACTGTCTGTGTACTTTCTGTCGAAGCTTCTGTCTGACATCCTCACGCTGCGCACCATCCCTGCCATCATCTTTAGCTGTGTGGCCTACTGGATGATCGGTGTGTGTGTGTGTGTGTGTGTGTGTGTGTGTGTGAATGTGTGTGTGGGAGATAGTGACTTATTGTGACTGTTAGTGAGTGAGTGCTAGTAAGTTATAGTGAGTGATTGTGAGTGAAAGACTGATTATTTGAAAATGAGTGAGTGAGTGAAAGAGGGTGAGTGATAATAAGTGAGTGAGTGATTCTGAGTGAGTGACTGATAGTGAGTGAGTGAGTGAAAGAGTTAGTGAGTGTGAGTGAGTGAGTGACTGATAGTGAGTGAGTGAGTGAAAGAGTTAGTGAGTGTGAGTGAGTGAGTGACTGATAGTGAGTGAGTGAGTGAAAGAGTTAGTGAGTGAGTGAGTGAGTTTTACTTGTTTGTTTTATTATTTATATTTAATATGTTGATGCTTTGGCAACATCGTGTTACACAGTCATGCTAATAGAGCAAATCAAATTTCAATTGAAATTGAATTGGGTGACTGATGGTGAGGGATAATGAGTGAGTTAGTGAGTGGTAGTGTGTGTGTGTGATAGTGAGGGATAGTGAGTGAAAGAGTGATTGTGAGTGATAGTGAGTGAGTAAAAGAGTGATAGTGAGTGATTGTGAGTGAGTAAAAGAGTTATAGTGAGTGATTGTGAGTGAGTGAGTAAAAGAGTGATAGTGAGTGATTGTGAGTGAGTAAAAGAGTGATAGTGAGTGATTGTGAGTGAGTAAAAGAGTGATAGTGAGTGATTGTGAGTGAGTAAAAGAGTGATAGTGAGTGATTGTGAGTGAGTAAAAGAGTGATAGTGTGTGATTGTGAGTGAGTGGGTAACAGAGTGAAAGTGAGTGATTGTGAGTGAGTAAAAGAGTGATAGTGAGTGATTGTGAGTGAGTGAGTGAGTGAGTGAGTGAGTAAAAGAGTGATAGTGAGTGATTGTGAGTGAGTGAGTGAGTGAGTGAGTGAGTGAGTAAAAGAGTGATAGTGAGTGATTGTGAGTGAGTGAGTAAAAGAGTGATAGTGAGTGATTGTGAGTGAGTAAAAGAGTGATAGTGAGTGATTGTGAGTGAGTAAAAGAGTGATAGTGAGTGATTGTGAGTGAGTAACAGAGTGAAAGTGAGTGATTGTGAGTAAGTGAGTGAGTGAGTGAGTGAGTGAGTAAAAGAGTGATAGTGAGTGATTGTGAGTGAGTGAGTAAAAGAGTGATAGTGAGTGATTGTGAGTGAGTAAAAGAGTGATAGTGAGTGATTGTGAGTGAGTAAAAGAGTGATTGTGAGTGATTGTGAGTGAGTAAAAGAGTGATTGTGAGTGATTGTGAGTGAGTAAAAGAGTGATTGTGAGTGATTGTGAGTGAGTAAAAGAGTGATAGTGAGTGATTGTGAGTGAGTAAAAGAGTGATTGTGAGTGATTGTGAGTGAGTAAAAGAGTGATTGTGAGTGATTGTGAGTGAGTAAAAGAGTGATAGTGAGTGATTGTGAGTGAGTAAAAGAGTGATTGTGAGTGATTGTGAGTGAGTAAAAGAGTGATTGTGAGTGATAGTGAGTGAGTAAAAGAGTGATTGTGAGTGATTGTGAGTGAGTAAAAGAGTGATAGTGAGTGATTGTGAGTGAGTAAAAGAGTGATAGTGAGTGATTGTGAGTGAGTAAAAGAGTGATTGTGAGTGATTGTGAGTGAGTAAAAGAGTGATAGTGAGTGATTGTGAGTGAGTAAAAGAGTGATAGTGAGTGATTGTGAGTGAGTAAAAGAGTGATAGTGTGTGATTGTGAGTGAGTGGGTAACAGAGTGAAAGTGAGTGATTGTGAGTGAGTAAAAGAGTGATAGTGAGTGATTGTGAGTGAGTGAGTGAGTGAGTGAGTGAGTAAAAGAGTGATAGTGAGTGATTGTGAGTGAGTGAGTAAAAGAGTGATAGTGAGTGATTGTGAGTGAGTGAGTGAGTGAGTGAGTGAGTAAAAGAGTGATAGTGAGTGATTGTGAGTGAGTGAGTAAAAGAGTGATAGTGAGTGATTGTGAGTGAGTGAGTAAAAGAGTGATAGTGAGTGATTGTGAGTGAGTAAAAGAGTGATAGTGAGTGATTGTGAGTGAGTAAAAGAGTGATAGTGAGTGATTGTGAGTGAGTAACAGAGTGAAAGTGAGTGATTGTGAGTGAGTAAAAGAGTGATAGTGAGTGATTGTGAGTAAGTGAGTGAGTGAGTGAGTGAGTGAGTAAAAGAGTGATAGTGAGTGATTGTGAGTGAGTGAGTAAAAGAGTGATAGTGAGTGATTGTGAGTGAGTAAAAGAGTGATAGTGAGTGATTGTGAGTGAGTAAAAGAGTGATAGTGAGTGATTGTGAGTGAGTAAAAGAGTGATTGTGAGTGATTGTGAGTGAGTAAAAGAGTGATTGTGAGTGATTGTGAGTGAGTAAAAGAGTGATTGTGAGTGATTGTGAGTGAGTAAAAGAGTGATAGTGAGTGATTGTGAGTGAGTAAAAGAGTGATAGTGAGTGATTGTGAGTGAGTGAGTAAAAGAGTGATAGTGAGTGATTGTGAGTGAGTAAAAGAGTGATAGTGAGTGATTGTGAGTGAGTGAGTAAAAGAGTGATAGTGTGTGACTGTGAGTGAGTAAAAGAGTGATAGTGTGTGATTGTGAGTGAGTGAGTAACACAGTGAAAGTGAGTGAGTGAGTAAAAGAGTGATTGTGAGTGAGTGAGTGAGTAAAAGAGTTATAGTGAGTGATTGTGAGTGAGTGAGTAAAAGAGTGATAGTGAGTGATTGTGAGTGAGTAAAAGAGTGATAGTGAGTGATTGTGAGTGAGTAAAAGAGTGATAGTGAGTGATTGTGAGTGAGTAAAAGAGTGATAGTGAGTGATTGTGAGTGAGTAAAAGAGTGATAGTGTGTGATTGTGAGTGAGTGGGTAACAGAGTGAAAGTGAGTGATTGTGAGTGAGTAAAAGAGTGATAGTGAGTGATTGTGAGTGAGTGAGTGAGTGAGTGAGTGAGTAAAAGAGTGATAGTGAGTGATTGTGAGTGAGTGAGTAAAAGAGTGATAGTGAGTGATTGTGAGTGAGTAAAAGAGTGATAGTGAGTGATTGTGAGTGAGTGAGTAAAAGAGTGATAGTGAGTGATTGTGAGTGAGTAAAAGAGTGATAGTGAGTGATTGTGAGTGAGTGAGTAAAAGAGTGATAGTGAGTGATTGTGAGTGAGTAAAAGAGTGATAGTGAGTGATTGTGAGTGAGTAAAAGAGTGATAGTGTGTGATTGTGAGTGAGTAAAAGAGTGATAGTGAGTGATTGTGAGTGAGTAAAAGAGTGATAGTGAGTGATTGTGAGTGAGTAAAAGAGTGATAGTGTGTGATTGTGAGTGAGTAAAAGAGTGATAGTGAGTGATTGTGAGTGAGTAAAAGAGTGATAGTGAGTGATTGTGAGTGAGTAAAAGAGTGATAGTGAGTGATTGTGAGTGAGTGAGTAAAAGAGTGATAGTGAGTGATTGTGAGTGAGTAAAAGAGTGATAGTGTGTGATTGTGAGTGAGTAAAAGAGTGATAGTGAGTGATTGTGAGTGAGTAAAAGAGTGATAGTGAGTGATTGTGAGTGAGTGAGTAAAAGAGTGATAGTGTGTGATTGTGAGTGAGTGAGTAAAAGAGTGATAGTGAGTGATTGTGAGTGAGTGAGTGAGTGAGTGAGTGAGTAAAAGAGTGAAAGTGTGTGATTGTGAGTGAGTGAGTAAAAGAGTGATAGTGAGTGATTGTGAGTGAGTGAGTGAGTAAAAGAGTGATAGTGTGTGATTGTGAGTGAGTGAGTGAGTGAGTGAGTAAAAGAGTGATAGTGTGTGATTGTGAGTGAGTGAGTAAAAGAGTGATAGTGTGTGATTGTGAGTGAGTGAGTAAAAGAGTGATAGTGAGTGATTGTGAGTGAGTAAAAGAGTGATAGTGAGTGATTGTGAGTGAGTAAAAGAGTGATAGTGTGTGATTTGTGAGTGAGTAAAAGAGTGATAGTGTGTGATTGTGAGTGAGTAAAAGAGTGATAGTGAGTGATTGTGAGTGAGTGAGTAAAAGAGTGATAGTGAGTGATTGTGAGTGAGTGAGTAAAAGAGTGATAGTGTGTGATTGTGAGTGAGTGAGTAAAAGAGTGATTGTGAGTGAGTGAGTAAAAGAGTGATTGTGAGTGAGTGAGTGATAGTGGCTTCTTTTCTGATGCTGTGTTGTGATTGGTTCTCCAGGCCTGAAGGCATCTGTGGAGGCGTTCTTTATCTTCTTATTCTCCATCGTGATGGTCTCGTATACGGCGACTGCCTTGACTCTGGCCATCTCTGCGGATCAGACGGTGGTGGCCATTGCTAACATCTTTTTGACCATCAGCTTTGTCTTCATGATGGTAAACACACACACACACACACATTCACATACACATGTGTGATTTTGGCTGATCTAAAATACATGTAATGTTAATATAAATACATTTGTGTTTAGTTTAACATTGTTTGTTATTTCTCTCTCTGTGTGTGTGTGTGTGTGTGTAGATCTTCTCTGGGCTGCTGGTGAATCTCCCCAGTGTGGCTAATTGGTTGAACTGGTTGAAGTACTTCAGTATTCCTCGTTACGGTCTCGCTGTGAGTGTCCAATCAGAGCTGGTGTCTCAAACTGCCCTAAGTTGGCATACTCTGACACGCAGCAGTGTCGTTTTACTATCATTGAAAGACTAGATGTAAAAAAAATATCTAAAAGTATTTTTTAACTCTATAAAAAATTGCTTTAAGTATGTTATGTTGGCTTGTCAACGCAATGTTAATTCATGCTAGCAACAGGTTAAATCATGTTATCAATATGCAAAAAAATGTTAGCAATATGCTAAATCATGATAACAACATGTTAAAGCATGTTAGCAATGTGTAGCTAAATCATGCTTGCAACATCATGAATCATGCAAGCAACATGTTAAAACATCAGCAATGGTAAATCATGCTAAAAAAACATGTTAGCAAAATGTTTTTTTTTGAAAAGTGTTGGAGTAACGCAGTAGAAGTGACCGAGTGACGTAATCGGATTACTTTACTTTATTTACAACACTTTTTTTTTATTAAGTAACACAAGAAAAATGAGAACTTTTTGTTATTTAGAAACAAAGAAGCAACCCAAAGATGAGAAAAAGTAACGCAAAGGAAAACATTAGTTTATTTAGTAACTTTTTGTGGAAAGTATTGATTCGTTTTTAGCTACGTGTTAAATCAGGTTAACTTATTTCACTCAGTTATTTAAGACTTTCAGACAGGGCTTCGTTATAAAACTTTACTCATCCAGTTTGTATTAATGTTGATTTCAGTGGTAATTATTGCAGTTCATGAAGGTGAACTAAATAACAAGCCGGTTAAAAAAAAAGCAATATTTTTGGACTTATTTTTTTTAAGTATAAGAACCCTGACACTAAACACTTGCTGTTTGATTTATTGAATGCAGAAGAAATCATGTTTATTTATGGTTGATGATGATTGTTTCAGGCTCTGCAAATCAACGAGTTCACCGGCCTCAGTTTCTGTGACACCAGGAACACAACCGGCACGCCAGAGAGAGTGTGAGTAACTAAATTACCCAAATAAAACCCTTAAAACTGATCACCAAAATGACAGCTATACTGTAAATGGGTTTTCCTTTGAAAAAAAAAATTCTGCCTTTAAATTTCTTGAATGTAACTCGACACCCTTGCCTCATTTAGTATACGTGATTCTATGAATATGCAAATGAGCCCCACCTCCACTCACTCAGAGATCCACTGGTTGGCGATCACACGTTGATCTGATTGGTTACAAGGTGGTTTGTGACGTCAGAAACACCAGCGATTTCAAAGCGTGTTTTTGAGACTGTCTTTGGTTAAATCGGATTAAAAACACCACATACACACATAATCAACATTAAACGCTGGATTTACACCACAGGGGGACTTTAATAGAATTAAGTTGAATTAATATGAAATCAATCCAGTGAACACTTGGTATTAATAATAGTTTTGACGTCTGGTTTGTTCTCATGGCAGTTGCACCGCAGGCGAGGAGTTCCTGATGGATCAGGGCATCGATTATTCAGCCTGGGGTTTGTGGCAGAATCACTTGGCTCTGGCAATCATGACCTTCATTTTCCTGGTAATTGCTTACCTCAAGCTGCGCTTCATCAAGAAATTCACATAATCTCAGATCATCGTCTTCCTCACACACTCCTTTATCATAAGACACCGTTTTCACACGGAACCAATCAATCATCCTGTACTGAAGTCATACAATCGTCTACAATACAATCAGCTTTAACTGTGCTCAGGTGTGTTAAAAAAATCATAATGTCATATGCCAATGTTTGACACGTGTAAGTTAACTTTGTTTGGTGCACGTTTTTTTCTATGAGACTATACTAATATTTCTGCAACATTGAATTTATATATATTTTGTTAAAATAAATACTTTTTTTAAGAAAGCTGTTTAATAAAAACAAATGTTCACAATGTTTGTCTCAGTAATTTTTGGCTATTCATGTCTTAATAAGAATTAAAATTTGCCTTGATCTTATTATGGCATATAAAAGGTCTTTATTTCGTTAGAACATCTTGATTAAAACGTCTTCATTATAAACAGAGTATTTATTTAATCAAGCTCCAAAAACAGCGGGATCTGTGACATCATACATTTGCATATGCCCGCCTCCAGAGCAAGACATGGACCAATAGTTACACCTCATCACACTATAAGCTCCGCCCACTGGAGTTCAGTCTCTAAAATTAAAGTTTTTGTGCAAAAACTTTCGTAACAGGTGAACCTCATGGAATATTAAAATAAAATATTATAAAATTCATGTCATCTTGACCTCTTTATTCTTCCTACATTCAATACGTGAAACCAACCTTACAGTAATATTGACTTTTTTGGTTATCAGTTCCATCATATCAATCCTGCTAATAAATATTAATCTCCGTTGATGTCACTCATGTTAGTCAAAAAAAATATTTAATAATACAATTCTCAAAAGTATTTCACAAACATATTTATTTTATCTGAAGCTTTCAAAAATAAAAGGTGAAACATTTCATTATAAACACAAACATTATAACGAAACATGGGAATTACAGGAATATAAAAATGTCTGTTGACCCAAACTCAGCATGTCCCCCAGTGCGACTGAACTACATATTCACAATAAATAATAATTACACTAATTTACAATCTTTCATAAAGTGGAGAGGATCTGAAATGTACTAAACATGAATGTGCTCAAAACAAAAACAAGTTTTATATATTTACACACACTTAATAATACAGATAAATCCTCTTTATATCCAAACTCATCACAATCGCTGTGAAGTCCCGGTCAGTCTGTGTCGTCATCAGAGCGGCACGTCCTGCGTCACAAACACACCAATATCACTGTCGTTTTTTTGTGGGTCGAAATTTTGAGTTGGTCCAATCTTCTTGAAACTCTGGATTCTGATAGAGGGCCATGAGACTTCGACCTGAGTGCAACAATGGAGGCTCTAGACCCTTCCAGAGCTGAGATATCAAAAATCAAAATTTCGACCAGAAAAAAAACGACAGTGTTACCCCTTACGTTTTTTTTTGGGGCGAAAAATTAAGTATCCCCAATCTTCTCAAAACTCTGGATTCTGATAGAAGGCCGCGAGACTTTGACCTGAGTGGAAAAATGGGGGCTCTAGACCCTTCCAGAGCTGAGATATCAAAATTCAAAATTTCGACCGGAAAAAAAAACCGACAGTGTTACCCCTTTCGTTTTTTTTTCATTTTTGGGCGAAAAATTAAGTTTCTCCAATCTTCTCAAAACTCTGGATTCTGATAGAGGGCTGTGAGACTTAGACCTGAGTGCAAAAATGGATGATCTAGACCCTTCCAGAGCTGAGATATCAAAATTCAAAATTTCGACCCGAAAAAAAAACGACAGTGTTACCCCTTTTTTTTTTTTCATTTTTGGGCGAAAAATTAAGTTTCTCCAATCTTCTCAAAACTCTGGATTCTGATAGAAGGCCGCGAGACTTTGACCTGAGTGCAAAAATGGAGGCTCTAGACCCTTCCAGAGCTGAGATATCAAAATTCAAAATTTCGACCCGAAAAAAAAAAACGACAGTGTTACCCCTTTCGTTTTTTTTCATTTTTGGGCGAAAAATTAAGTTTCTCCAATCTTCTCAAAACTCTGGATTATGATAGAGGGCCACGAAACTTTGACCTGAGTGCAAAAATGGATGATCTAGACCCTTCCAGAGCTGAGATATCAAAATTCAAAATTTCGACCCGAAAAAAAAACGACAGTGTTACCCCTTACGTTTTTTTCCATTTTCGGGTGAAAAATTAAGTTTCTCCCATCTTCTCAAAACTCTGGATTCTGAAAGAAGACCACGAGACTTTGACCTGAGTGCAAAAATGGAGGCTCTAGACCTTTCCAGAGCTGAGATATCGAAATTCAAAATTTCGACCCGAAAAAAAAAACGACAGTGTTACCCCTTTCGTTTTTTTTTTTCATTTTTGGGCGAAAAATTAAGTTTCTCCAATCTTCTCAAAACTCTGGATTATGATAGAGGGCAGCGAGACTTTGACCTGAGTGCAAAAATGGAGGATCTAGACCCTTCCAGAGCTGAGATATCAAAATTCAAAATTTCGACCCGAAAAAAAAAACGACAGTGTTACCCCCTTTTTTTTTTTTCATTTTTGGGCGAAAAATTAAGTTTCTCCAATCTTCTCAAAACTCTGGATTCTGATAGAAGGCCGCGAGACTTTGACCTGAGTGCAAAAATGGAGGCTCTAGACCCTTCCAGAGCTGAGATATCAAAATTCAAAATTTCGACCCGAAAAAAAAAACGACAGTGTTACCCCTTTCGTTTTTTTTCATTTTTGGGCGAAAAATAAGTTTCTCCAATCTTCTCAAAACTCTGGATTATGATAGAGGGCCACGAAACTTTGACCTGAGTGCAAAAATGGATGATCTAGACCCTTCCAGAGCTGAGATATCAAAATTCAAAATTTCGACCCGAAAAAAAAACGACAGTGTTACCCCTTACGTTTTTTTCCATTTTCGGGCGAAAAATTAAGTTTCTCCCATCTTCTCAAAACTCTGGATTCTGAAAGAAGACCACGAGACTTTGACCTGAGTGCAAAAATGGAGGCTCTAGACCTTTCCAGAGCTGAGATATCGAAATTCAAAATTTCGACCCGAAAAAAAAACGACAGTGTTACCCCTTTCGTTTTTTTTCATTTTTGGGCGAAAAATTAAGTTTCTCCAATCTTCTCAAAACTCTGGATTATGATAGAGGGCTGTGAGACTTAGACCTGAGTGCAAAAATGGATGATCTAGACCCTTCCAGAGCTGAGATATCAAAATTCAAAATTTCGACCCGAAAAAAAACGACAGTAATACCCCTTTTGTTTTTTTTTCATTTTTGGGCGAAAAATTAAGTTTCTCCAATCTTCTCAAAACTCTGGATTCTGATAGAAGGCCGCGAGACTTTGACCTGAGTGCAAAAATGGAGGCTCTAGACCCTTCCAGAGCTGAGATATCAAAATTCAAAATTTCGACCCGAAAAAAAAACGACAGTGTTACCCCTTTCGTTTTTTTTCATTTTTGGGCGAAAAATTAAGTTTCTCCAATCTTCTCAAAACTCTGGATTATGATAGAGGGCCACGAAACTTTGACCTGAGTGCAAAAATGGATGATCTAGACCCTTCCAGAGCTGAGATATCAAAATTCAAAATTTCGACCCGAAAAAAAAACGACAGTGTTACCCCTTTCGTTTTTTTTCATTTTTGGGCGAAAAATTAAGTTTCTCCAATCTTCTCAAAACTCTGGATTCTGATAGAGGGCCACGAGACTTTGACCTGAGTGCAAAAATGGAGGCTCTAGACCCTTCCAGAGCTGAGATATCAAAATTCAAAATTTCGACCCGAAAAAAAAAACGACAGTGTTACCCCTTTCGTTTTTTTTCATTTTTGGGCGAAAAATTAAGTTTCTCCAATCTTCTCAAAACTCTGGATTCTGATAGAGGGCCGTGAGACTTTGACCTGAGTGCAAAAATGGAGGCTCTAGACCCTTCCAGAGCTGAGATATCGAAATTCAAAATTTCGACCCGAAAAAAAAACGACAGTGTTACCCCTTTCGTTTTTTTTCATTTTTGGGCGAAAAATTAAGTTTCTCCAATCTTCTCAAAACTCTGGATTATGATAGAGGGCTGTGAGACTTTGACCTGAGTGCAAAAATGGAGGCTCTAGACCCTTCCAGAGCTGAGATATCAAAATTCAAAATTTCGACCCGAAAAAAAAACGACAGTGTTACCCCTTTCGTTTTTTTTCATTTTTTGGCGAAAAATTAAGTTTCTCCAATCTTCTCAAAACTCTGGATTATGATAGAGGGCCACGAGACTTTGACCTGAGTGCAAAAATGGATGATCTAGACCCTTCCAGAGCTGAGATATCAAAATTCAAAATTTCGACCCGAAAAAAAAACGACAGTGTTACCCCTTTTTTTTTTTCATTTTTGGGCGAAAAATTAAGTTTCTCCAATCTTCTCAAAACTCTGGATTATGATAGAGGGCCACGAGACTTTGACCTGAGTGCAAAAATGGATGATCTAGACCCTTCCAGAGCTGAGATATCAAAATTCAAAATTTCGACCCGAAAAAAAAACGACAGTGTTACCCCTTTCGTTTTTTTTCATTTTTGGGCGAAAAATTAAGTTTCTCCAATCTTCTCAAAACTCTGGATTCTGATAGAGGGCCACGAGACTTTGACCTGAGTGCAAAAATGGAGGCTCTAGACCCTTCCAGAGCTGAGATATCAAAATTCAAAATTTCGACCCGAAAAAAAAACGACAGTGTTACCCCTTTCGTTTTTTTTCATTTTCGGGCGAAAAATTAAGTTTCTCCAATCTTCTCAAAACTCTGGATTCTGATAGAGGGCCACGAGACTTTGACCTGAGTGCAAAAATGGAGGCTCTAGACCCTTCCAGAGCTGAGATATCGAAATTCAAAATTTCGACCCGAAAAAAAAACGACAGTGTTACCCCTTTCGTTTTTTTTCATTTTTGGGCGAAAAATTAAGTTTCTCCAATCTTCTCAAAACTCTGGATTATGATAGAGGCCCCGAGACTTTGACCTGAGTGCAAAAATGGAGGCTCTAGACCCTTCCAGAGCTGAGATATCAAAATTCAAAATTTCGACCCGAAAAAAAAAACGACAGTGTTACCCCTTTCGTTTTTTTTCATTTTTGGGCGAAAAATTAAGTTTCTCCAATCTTCTCAAAACTCTGGATTATGATAGAGGGCTGTGAGACTTTGACCTGAGTGCAAAAATGGAGGATCTAGACCCTTCCAGAGCTGAGATATCAAAATTCAAAATTTCGACCCGAAAAAAAAACGACAGTGTTACCCCTTTCGTTTTTTTTCATTTTTGGGCGAAAAATTAAGTTTCTCCAATCTTCTCAAAACTCTGGATTATGATAGAGGGCCACGAGACTTTGACCTGAGTGCAAAAATGGATGATCTAGACCCTTCCAGAGCTGAGATATCAAAATTCAAAATTTCGACCCGAAAAAAAAAACGACAGTGTTACCCCTTTCGTTTTTTTTCATTTTTGGGCGAAAAATTAAGTTTCTCCAATCTTCTCAAAACTCTGGATTATGATAGAGGGCCACGAAACTTTGACCTGAGTGCAAAAATGGATGATCTAGACCCTTCCAGAGCTGAGATATCAAAATTCAAAATTTCGACCCGAAAAAAAAACGACAGTGTTACCCCTTTTGTTTTTTTTCATTTTTGGGCGAAAAATTAAGTTTCTCCAATCTTCTCAAAACTCTGGATTCTGATAGAAGGCCGCGAGACTTTGACCTGAGTGCAAAAATGGAGGCTCTAGACCCTTCCAGAGCTGAGATATCAAAATTCAAAATTTCGACCCGAAAAAAAAAACGACAGTGTTACCCCTTTCGTTTTTTTCCATTTTTGGGCGAAAAATTAAGTTTCTCCAATCTTCTCAAAACTCTGGATTCTGATAGAGGGCCACGAGACTTTGACCTGAGTGCAAAAATGGAGGCTCTAGACCCTTCCAGAGCTGAGATATCGAAATTCAAAATTTCGACCCGAAAAAAAAACGACAGTGTTACCCCTTTCGTTTTTTTTCATTTTTGGGCGAAAAATTAAGTTTCTCCAATCTTCTCAAAACTCTGGATTATGATAGAGGGCTGTGAGACTTTAGACCTGAGTGCAAAAATGGAGGCTCTAGACCCTTCCAGAGCTGAGATATCAAAATTCAAAATTTCGACCCGAAAAAAAAACGACAGTGTTACCCCTTTCGTTTTTTTTCATTTTTGGGCGAAAAATTAAGTTTCTCCAATCTTCTCAAAACTCTGGATTATGATAGAGGGCCACGAGACTTTGACCTGAGTGCAAAAATGGAGGATCTAGACCCTTCCAGAGCTGAGATATCAAAATTCAAAATTTCGACCCAAAAAAAAACGACAGTGTTACCCCTTTTGTTTTTTTTCATTTTTGGGCGAAAAATTAAAAAAACTCCAATCTTCTCAAAACTCTGGATTATGATAGAGGGCCGTGAGACTTTGACCTGAGTGCAAAAATGGAGGCTCTAGACCCTTCCAGAGCTGAGATATCAAAATTCAAAATTTCGACCCGAAAAAAAAACGACAGTGTTACCCTTTCGTTTTTTTCATTTTTGGGCGAAAAATTAAGTTTCTCCAATCTTCTCAAAACTCTGGATTATGATAGAGGGCCACGAGACTTTGACCTGAGTGCAAAAATGGATGCTCTAGACCCTTCCAGAGCTGAGATATCAAAATTCAAAATTTCGACCCGAAAAAAAAACGACAGTGTTACCCCTTTCGTTTTTTTTCATTTTTGGGCGAAAAATTAAGTTTCTCCAATCTTCTCAAAACTCTGGATTATGATAGAGGGCTGTGAGACTTTGACCTGAGTGCAAAAATGGATGATCTAGACCCTTCCAGAGCTGAGATATCAAATTCAAAATTTCGACCCGAAAAAAAAACGACAGTGTTACCCCTTTCGTTTTTTTTCATTTTTGGGCGAAAAATTAAGTTTCTCCAATCTTCTCAAAACTCTGGATTATGATAGAGGGCTGTGAGACTTTGACCTGAGTGCAAAAATGGAGGCTCTAGACCCTTCCAGAGCTGAGATATCAAAATTCAAAATTTCGACCCGAAAAAAAAACGACAGTGTTACCCCTTTCGTTTTTTTTCATTTTTGGGCGAAAAATTAAGTTTCTCCAATCTTCTCAAAACTCTGGATTATGATAGAGGGCCACGAGACTTTGACCTGAGTGCAAAAATGGATGATCTAGACCCTTCCAGAGCTGAGATATCAAAATTCAAAATTTCGACCCAAAAAAAAAACGACAGTGTTACCCCTTTCGTTTTTTTTTTTTCATTTTGGGCGAAAAATTAAGTTTCTCCAATCTTCTCAAAACTCTGGATTATGATAGAGGGCTGTGAGACTTTGACCTGAGTGCAAAAATGGATGATCTAGACCCTTCCAGAGCTGAGATATCAAAATTCAAAATTTCGACCCGAAAAAAAAAACGACAGTGTTACCCCTTTCGTTTTTTTTCATTTTTGGGCGAAAAATTAAGTTTCTCCAATCTTCTCAAAACTCTGGATTATGATAGAGGGCTGTGAGACTTTGACCTGAGTGCAAAAATGGATGATCTAGACCCTTCCAGAGCTGAGATATCAAAATTCAAAATTTCGACCCGAAAAAAAAACGACAGTGTTACCCCTTTCGTTTTTTTTCATTTTTGGCGAAAATTAAGTTTCTCCAATCTTCTCAAAACTCTGGATTATGATAGAGGGCTGTGAGACTTTGACCTGAGTGCAAAAATGGAGATGATCTAGACCCTTCCAGAGCTGAGATATCAAAATTCAAAATTTCGACCCGAAAAAAAAAAGACAGTGTTACCCCTTTCGTTTTTTTTCATTTTTGGGCGAAAAATTAAGTTTCTCCAATCTTCTCAAAACTCTGGATTATGATAGAGGGCTGTGAGACTTTGACCTGAGTGCAAAAATGGATGATCTAGACCCTTCCAGAGCTGAGATATCAAAATTCAAAATTTCGACCCGAAAAAAAACGACAGTGTTACCCCTTTCGTTTTTTTTCATTTTTGGGCGAAAAATTAAGTTTCTCCAATCTTCTCAAAACTCTGGATTATGATAGAGGCCACGAGACTTTGACCTGAGTGCAAAAATGGATGCTCTAGACCCTTCCAGAGCTGAGATATCGAAATTCAAAATTTCGACCCGAAAAAAAAAACGACAGTGTTACCCCTTTCGTTTTTTTTCATTTTTGGGCGAAAAATTAAGTTCTCCAATCTTCTCAAAACTCTGGATTATGATAGAGGGCTGTGAGACTTTGACCTGAGTGCAAAAATGGATGATCTAGACCCTTCCAGAGCTGAGATATCAAAATTCAAAATTTCGACCCGAAAAAAAAACGACAGTGTTACCCCTTTCGTTTTTTTTCATTTTGGGCGAAAAATTAAGTTTCTCCAATCTTCTCAAAACTCTGGATTATGATAGAGGGCTGTGAGACTTTGACCTGAGTGCAAAAATGGAGGCTCTAGACCCTTCCAGAGCTGAGATATCAAAATTCAAAATTTCGACCCGAAAAAAAAACGACAGTGTTACCCCTTTCGTTTTTTTTCATTTTTGGGCGAAAAATTAAGTTTCTCCAATCTTCTCAAAACTCTGGATTATGATAGAGGGCTGTGAGACTTTGACCTGAGTGCAAAAATGGATGATCTAGACCCTTCCAGAGCTGAGATATCAAAATTCAAAATTTCGACCCGAAAAAAAAACGACAGTGTTACCCCTTTCGTTTTTTTTTCATTTTTGGGCGAAAAATTAAGTTTCTCCAATCTTCTCAAAACTCTGGATTATGATAGAGGGCCACGAGACTTTGACCTGAGTGCAAAAATGGATGATCTAGACCCTTCCAGAGCTGAGATATCAAAATTCAAAATTTCGACCCGAAAAAAAAAAACGACAGTGTTACCCCTTTCGTTTTTTTTCATTTTTGGGCGAAAATTAAGTTTCTCCAATCTTCTCAAAACTCTGGATTATGATAGAGGGCTGTGAGTTTGACCTGAGTGCAAAAATGGAGGCTCTAGACCCTTCCAGAGCTGAGATATCGAAATTCAAAATTTCGACCCGAAAAAAAACGACAGTGTTACCCCTTTCGTTTTTTTTCATTTTTGGGCGAAAAATTAAGTTTCTCCAATCTTCTCAAAACTCTGGATTATGATAGAGGCTGTGAGACTTTGACCTGAGTGCAAAAAATGGATGATCTAGACCCTTCCAGAGCTGAGATATCAAAATTCAAAATTTCGACCCGAAAAAAAACGACAGTGTTACCCCTTTCGTTTTTTTTCATTTTTGGGCGAAAAATTAAGTTTCTCCAATCTTCTCAAAACTCTGGATTATGATAGAGGCTGTGAGACTTTGACCTGAGTGCAAAAATGGATGATCTAGACCCTTCCAGAGCTGAGATATCAAAATTCAAAATTTCGACCCGAAAAAAAAACGACAGTGTTACCCCTTTCGTTTTTTTCATTTTTGGGCGAAAAATTAAGTTTCTCCAATCTTCTCAAAACTCTGGATTATGATAGAGGGCCACGAGACTTTGACCTGAGTGCAAAAATGGATGATCTAGACCCTTCCAGAGCTGAGATATCAAAATTCAAAATTTCGACCCGAAAAAAAAACGACAGTGTTACCCCTTTCGTTTTTTTTCATTTTTGGGCGAAAAATTAAGTTTCTCCAATCTTCTCAAAACTCTGGATTATGATAGAGGGCCACGAGACTTTGACCTGAGTGCAAAAATGGATGATCTAGACCCTTCCAGAGCTGAGATATCAAAATTCAAAATTTCGACCCGAAAAAAAACGACAGTGTTACCCCTTTCGTTTTTTTTCATTTTTGGGCGAAAAATTAAGTTTCTCCAATCTTCTCAAAACTCTGGATTATGATAGAGGGCTGTGAGTTGACCTGAGTGCAAAAATGGATGATCTAGACCCTCCAGAGCTGAGATATCAAAATTCAAAATTTCGACCCGAAAAAAAAAACGACAGTTTACCCCTTTCGTTTTTTCATTTTTGGGCGAAAAATTAAGTTTCTCCAATCTTTCAAAACTCTGGATTATGATAGAGGCTGTGAGACTTTGACCTGAGTGCAAAAATGGATGATCTAGACCCTTCCAGAGCTGAGATATCAAAAATTCAAAATTTCGACCGAAAAAAAAAACGACAGTGTTACCCTTTCGTTTTTTTTCATTTTGGGCGAAAAATTAAGTTTCTCCAATCTTCTCAAAACTCTGGATTATGATAGAGGGCTGTGAGACTTTGACCTGAGTGCAAAAATGGATGATCTAGACCCTTCCAGAGCTGAGATATCAAAATTCAAAATTTCGACCCGAAAAAAAAACGACAGTGTTACCCCTTTCGTTTTTTTCATTTTTGGGCGAAAAATTAAGTTTCTCCAATCTTCTCAAAACTCTGGATTATGATAGAGGGGCCGAAACTTTGACCTGAGTGCA
>NW_024121433.1:2073379-2097810 GCF_016745375.1 Pimephales promelas | reverse complement strand
AGAACACGGGCGAACCATCTTTAAAAAGACGTGCCACGTGCAGCTCTTTCGAAGAGAGGAGGAAATTCAGTCTTTCAGCGCTGAGGCGTCCAGGAGAAGCGCAAAGTCTGGCAGACCACTGCTCAGATCGAGGCGATGCGATGCAGAATCTCGCTGGTACCGCCGTCACACACCAACACTGAAGAGGACGCTCGTCTCGAAGAGTCTTGTCAGTGAGAGGCTTTAGAGGAGTGAAGAGGTCTCTTGGCTCCTCAGCGAAGACATACTGCGGTTGCGTCACTTCCTCCTTTTATACCCACGGGGTGGGGCGAGTTACGCTATGCAAATTCCGCAGCCCCAAGGCATTTTCATGCCATTGGCTCGTTATTAAATACTCGAAGAGGATTGGCTTTCTATGCGAAATCCCCATTCTCCGTCACTCCTGACGTAACTCGGAGTGACTACGAAAGGGAACTTGTTTATTTATTAAAAATATGGCCTGTTATGAATGCAATAAACCCTTTAAATTTTTTATTTTAAGCTCATTTGTATTATTATTAGTAGTAGTAATAATTGTATATGCAGCTGCCACACACAAATCTAATTTAATTGCAATTACAATATTTATAATTTTAGTTATGATTATTTATTGCAAAACTATGCAGCCCTTTTCTATATCTCTATCCATGATTCTGATCCATAATAGAAGGATGATTGGATGAGGGATGGATGTATGGATATCTGTCTATACAGATGCACAAACAATACAAATAAAAACTGAATTATGTGTGTTACACACAAGTGTTACAACTAACCCCTCTGTCTATTACAATAAACCCCGCATATGGGGTAAGTTGTAACATTTGCACTTCTGTCACGTTCAGTGCAACTGTACGAAAATGCTAGGTCCTAGAAAAAACATTTGTAGCAGAGATGTGTACAGTATGTTGCTTGTGTAAAAAAAGTATTAATCTAACCTAATTATTTTTTAATTAATTGAGCCAAAACCAAAATGCGTTAGGTTATGCCCCGCTCTCCCCTACTGTGATAATCATAAAGACATCAGCTGCTTTTAAGTGTCATCGTATATGTTGTCCCCGATAACTTGAACTAGGAATGAATGTCTGTCTAATCGTAAATCACTCACTCACACACACACACACACTTTACCTGTTTGTCAGCTCACTCTGTTTGTGTTTCTCATCAAGCATGCAAAAACAGCAGATGCACTGACCATCAGTGCGACAGTAAACCTCCAAGAGCCTCTGGTGTTCACCGCACATCTTCTCCAGGAGGTTTCCAGTGACGTCCACCAGTAAGTGTGTATTCCCAGCACTCAAGTCATTGTGCATCTGAAGGTGAGTTTCGCAGTACGACGCCAAACACACCAGACAAGTCTTGATGGCTTTCTCCTCCCTACCAGTGCAGGAGTCGCACGTCTGAAATCCCATCTTTCCCAGTTCCCCTGCAACCGAATCTACGGATTCATCCAGATCTGTCCCGCACCGATGAAAGGTGTTTTCCTTCAGGTCCTGGAGGCAAATCGAGCACATGTGTGTGTTCTTATCATCTGCCATTTGCATGGAGGTCTAGGAGCTCTGTGTTAAAGAGACAAACACTTTCCTTTTCGTTCCTTTACCTTATGCGTAATTGTTGGTTTGTGTGTGTGTGTGCCACAGATAAAGAGAGACAGAACTCATGTGAAACCTAATTCAGAGAGACAGATAGTTGCGTGCTACTGTGTGGTTAGATAAATGAAATAACTTGGAGTGACCAGAAAAACCAGTCAAAGACGACAGAACGCTGTCATGTGGATATTTAAAATATTTTCATGTTGTGTTTGCATGCATATCGAGGTGGATTGAGGTTGAAAAGATTGTGAACTCTTGGTTTGTTGTCGCTTTTGTAGTTTTTTTCTCTCAGTGAGTGTTTTTTTGATAAGGTTTATATGTGGACAGAGTCCAGTTGCCGTGAGCTTGTCAAACACACTGTTGTGTAACGTGTTAAGAGAGACAATAAACCCGTATGTGGGAAGAGCCAAGTATGGGCTGTTGTATAATTGAATACCTTTTGTTTCATAATTTTATTTTAGGTGTTCTGGCATGATTTTTTGGTTCATGTAATTTCTCAGTGAAATTAAACCGGATCAATAGTAATTAAACTGTATTAAGTGCACTGTAAAAAAATATTGTTAGTTTAACTTAAAAAAGTAAGTAACCTGGTTGCCTTAAAATTTTAAGTTGATTGAACTGGAAAAAGTGAGTTCATGCAATGAAGGAGATTAATTTACTCATCAGAAACTCAAAATAATAAGTTCTCAACTAAATAAATTATTATAAAGTTGATTTGACAAAAGAAAATATGTTGTGATAACAAATATTGAATTTTTTTTTCCATAAAATAATTTTCAATAATTTCCCCATAAAGTCTTGTTTCAAAGGCTTATAATATGCTGTGTTGTTACGATGTGCGTGTGTAGGCTAAATAAAGCAGAAGTTACCTAAATAAATGACGAATTGACAACTTTTGTTTCTAACATCAAGACTTGTGTAATTTGTACGCTGTGAAAGAAAACTTGCTGCCTTAATTTTAAGTACAATCAACCTGTATATTTAAGTAATTTCAACTTAAATCACAATAAACTGACTTAAAAAACGAGTTGCTTTTAAAATCGATATATAAATCGAATTGAATATCGAATATAAAATCGAATATAAAAAGCTTATTTTGATGAGTGAAAGCAATGTAAAAAATGTTGTGATAACTCATTGATCATGTCATGTTTTTACAGCGCGTGTGTTTTGAGATGACGTAACCGGTCACCATTTCTTTTAAAGTTTTCACCAATTCATCTAAACTTCTTCGCCATCCCCTTTTCACTTCACTTAGTTTGTCCTGAGTTAATCAGTTTAGTTCACAAGTACAATTCAGTCAGCCTGAATAATTGCCTGTCTAGAAATCAGGATTTTAGCTAAAACAAATTACTTTGAGGACAATTTAAATTATATTTTTTTATTAAGCATATTTTCATCTTTAAACAATATCAAATTATGGCTCGATTTATAGTCATTTTTATTATATATATATATATATATATATATAGGTGGGTGTGTGTAGCCTATGTATATGTATGTAAATATGTACCTGTAGCCTTCTGTAGTGTTTTTAAGCCTCTATAACACTAGCATTAAAATGCCACGAATGTATGAATGAGTTGATCAGGTATGTTCAGAACCTGTTATCGGTGTAATAACATTACAGACTATCAACATGTGAAATCTCTCAGTGTGAAAAATATGAATTTACTTAAGTTTATCATCTTTTTACTCATTTAATTCCTTTTATAACTGACCGCATCATCTTTACATCTCTTAATTCCTTGGTAACAATTTAGTTAACTTTAGTTATTAACTTTACACGAACTAACCGTGAGAAATACATTTGCTACTGTATTTATTAATCTTTTATGTAAGTTAATAAAAATCCAGCTGTTCATTGTTTGTTCACAGACCTTTAATGAATGTTAACAAAGACAACCTTTGATTTTAATAACGTATAATTAAATGTTGAAATTAATATCAACTAAGATTAATAAATGCTGCAGAAGTATTATTCTTTCTTATTGAACCTTATTGTAAAGTGTCACCAATTACTTTTATAACTGTTTCATTTTGAAAAAAAAAACATTTGTATGTGTAGCTATATTGTAAAATGCTAATCCCACAATAGGCTACTTTGATATTTGATCCCCATATGCCGAATTCATGTCATGATATTTAAGTAGGCTAAGTGACTGGTACTTTTACACGATCACGGTCCCTCTTGTACATGCCGATGGTGTTCATATGTAATGCTGATATGCATAAGCTTTATAAAGTCATCATAACACGTGTGACGCGCCCGTGTGTGTTTATGAAACCTCATTCACATTTCGCACTGCGCACGCGCGCGCACACACACACGCATAAAAGCAGCCGTGCACGCGTGAGCAGAGATAGTCTCCTCATCAGGTGAGTGTGTGTGAATGGGTTTTTCTCAACCTCGTAATCGATGATTATTCGGCATTTTTCCGCTGTTCGGATGAAAACGACCTCGATTGTTCTGGTCTGTGTTGATTTGTGAAGCCCGTGGAGGGATATTATTTCAGCAAAGTTTTACATTATGTTTTGCTCAGATAATGAATGAACATGATGAGAAATGACGTAAGTAGTTATTTAGCTCATCATAATAAGAAAATCATAATTCATAATTGAGCACTTCTTGTGTTGTTGACCCGCTTGCTCTAACGTTAGTCCTCAGTTGAGTCGCTGTATATTGAGTAACGCTGTTTTTATGTTTATATTTATGAGTTTGAGATTAGTATATTCGCTAGTCTAATTAGTAAGGCGTTTAAAAAATAACATTGGTGCTCAAAAACCGTAATATTATTTACCATATTAATGTTGGTGTGAATGCCATGTAGGGCTTTTTCATAAATAATGTAGTGATCATGAGTGTCCAAAAACATTTCTGAAAGAATCTTATCATGTTAGTTAATTGCAGCTCGCATTTAATTACCTTATGACGGCAATACATGTCTATAACACTTGCATTAATATGCCATGTGTTTATGAATGCATGAATATGTAAGGAGTTGATCAGGTATGTTGAGAATCTGTTAAACTGTTATATAAGTTTATCATCTTTTTACTCATTTAATTCCTTTTATTTAAAGCTCCAGTATAGCTCCAGTATAGCTCCTGTATAGCTCCAGTATAGCTCCAGTAATGCTCCAGTATAGCTCCAGTAATGCTCCAGTATAGCTCCAGTAATGCTCCAGTATAGCTCCAGTATAGCTCCGGTATAGCTCCAGTAATGCTCCGGTATAGCTCCAGTATAGCTCCAGTATAGCTCCAGTATAGCTCCAGTAATGCTCCAGTATAGCTCCAGTAATGCTCCGGTATAGCTCCAGTAATGCTCCAGTATAGCTCCAGTAATGCTCCAGTATAGCTCCAGTAATGCTCCGGTATAGCTCCAGTAATGCTCCAGTATAGCTCCAGTATAGCTCCAGTATAGCTCCAGTAATGCTCCAGTATAGCTCCAGTAATGCTCCGGTATAGCTCCAGTAATGCTCCAGTATAGCTCCAGTATAGCTCCAGTATAGCTCCAGTAATGCTCCAGTATAGCTCCAGTAATGCTCCGGTATAGCTCCAGTAATGCTCCAGTATAGCTCCAGTAATGCTCCAGTATAGCTCCAGTATAGCTCCTGTAATGCTCCAGTAAAGCTCCAGTAATGCTCCTGTATAGCTCCAGTATAGCTCCAGTATAGCTCCAGTATAGCTCCAGTATAGCTCCAGTAATGCTCCTGTATAGCTCCAGTATAGCTCCAGTAATGCTCCAGTATAGCTCCAGTATAGCTCCAGTAATGCTCCAGTATAGCTCCAGTATAGCTCCAGTATAGCTCCAGTATAGCTCCAGTAATGCTCCAGTATAGCTCCAGTATAGCTCCTGTAATGCTCCAGTATAGCTCCAGTAATGCTCCAGTATAGCTCCAGTAATGCTCCAGTATAGCTCCAGTATAGCTCCTGTAATGCTCCAGTATAGCTCCAGTATAGCTCCAGTATAGCTCCAGTATAGCTCCAGTAATGCTCCTGTATAGCTCCAGTATAGCTCCAGTATAGCTCCAGTATAGCTCCAGTAATGCTCCTGTATAGCTCCAGTATAGCTCCAGTATAGCTCCAGTATAGCTCCAGTATAGCTCCAGTATAGCTCCAGTATAGCTCCAGTATAGCTCCAGTATAGCTCCAGTAATGCTCCAGTATAGCTCCAGTATAGCTCCAGTAATGCTCCAGTATAGCTCCAGTAATGCTCCAGTATAGCTCCAGTATAGCTCCAGTAATGCTCCAGTATAGCTCCAGTAATGCTCCAGTATAGCTCCAGTAATGCTCCAGTATAGCTCCAGTAATGCTCCGGTATAGCTCCAGTAATGCTCCAGTATAGCTCCAGTAATGCTCCAGTATAGCTCCAGTATAGCTCCTGTAATGCTCCAGTATAGCTCCAGTAATGCCCCAGTAAAGCTCCAGTAATGCTCCTGTATAGCTCCAGTATAGCTCCAGTAATGCTCCAGTATAGCTCCAGTAATGCTCCTGTATAGCTCCAGTATAGCTCCAGTAATGCTCCAGTATAGCTCCAGTAATGCTCCAGTATAGCTCCAGTATAGCTCCTGTAATGCTCCAGTATAGCTCCAGTATAGCTCCAGTATAGCTCCAGTATAGCTCCAGTAATGCTCCTGTATAGCTCCAGTATAGCTCCAGTAATGCTCCTGTATAGCTCCAGTATAGCTCCAGTATAGCTCCAGTATAGCTCCAGTAATGCTCCTGTATAGCTCCAGTATAGCTCCAGTATAGCTCCAGTATAGCTCCAGTATAGCTCCAGTATAGCTCCAGTATAGCTCCAGTAATGCTCCTGTATAGCTCCAGTATAGCTCCAGTATAGCTCCAGTATAGCTCCAGTATAGCTCCAGTATAGCTCCAGTATAGCTCCAGTATAGCTCCAGTATAGCTCCAGTATAGCTCCAGTAATGCTCCAGTATAGCTCCAGTATAGCTCCAGTAATGCTCCAGTATAGCTCCAGTATAGCTCCTGTAATGCTCCAGTAAAGCTCCAGTATAGCTCCTGTAATGCTCCAGTAATGCTCCAGTATAGCTCCAGTAATGCTCCAGTAATGCTCCAGTATAGCTCCAGTAATGCTCCGGTATAGCTCCAGTAATGCTCCAGTATAGCTCCAGTAATGCTCCAGTATAGCTCCAGTATAGCTCCTGTAATGCTCCAGTATAGCTCCAGTAATGCCCCAGTAAAGCTCCAGTAATGCTCCTGTATAGCTCCTGTATAGCTCCAGTATAGCTCCAGTAATGCTCCAGTATAGCTCCAGTATAGCTCCAGTAATGCTCCAGTATAGCTCCAGTATAGCTCCTGTAATGCTCCAGTATAGCTCCAGTAATGCTCCAGTATAGCTCCAGTAATGCTCCAGTATAGCTCCAGTATAGCTCCTGTAATGCTCCAGTATAGCTCCAGTATAGCTCCAGTATAGCTCCAGTATAGCTCCAGTAATGCTCCAGTATAGCTCCAGTAATGCTCCAGTATAGCTCCAGTAATGCTCCAGTATAGCTCCAGTATAGCTCCTGTAATGCTCCAGTATAGCTCCAGTAATGCTCCAGTATAGCTCCAGTAATGCTCCAGTATAGCTCCAGTATAGCTCCTGTAATGCTCCAGTAATGCTCCTGTATAGCTCCAGTATAGCTCCAGTAATGCTCCAGTATAGCTCCAGTAATGCTCCTGTATAGCTCCAGTATAGCTCCAGTATAGCTCCAGTATAGCTCCAGTATAGCTCCAGTAATGCTCCTGTATAGCTCCAGTATAGCTCCAGTATAGCTCCAGTATAGCTCCAGTATAGCTCCAGTATAGCTCCAGTATAGCTCCAGTAATGCTCCAGTATAGCTCCAGTATAGCTCCAGTAATGCTCCAGTATAGCTCCAGTAATGCTCCAGTATAGCTCCAGTATAGCTCCTGTAATGCTCCAGTATAGCTCCAGTAATGCTCCAGTATAGCTCCAGTATAGCTCCTGTAATGCTCCAGTATAGCTCCAGTATAGCTCCAGTAATGCTCCTGTATAGCTCCTGTAATGCTCCAGTATAGCTCCTGTAATGCTCCAGTAATGCTCCTGTATAGCTCCAGTATAGCTCCAGTATAGCTCCAGTATAGCTCCAGTAATGCTCCAGTATAGCTCCAGTAAAGCTCCAGTAATGCTCCAGTATAGCTCCAGTATAGCTCCAGTATAGCTCCAGTATAGCTCCAGTAATGCTCCAGTATAGCTCCAGTATAGCTCCAGTAAAGCTCCAGTATAGCTCCAGTGAAGCTGATGATGTTGCTCTGCTGTTCCTCAGGGTTGGCGATGGCAGATACGGTTGTTCAGCTGACCAGCGTCCAGGGTCTGGAGAATCATGTGTCCCCAAAACACGTGTCCACCAGAATGTCCTTCTCAGCGTCCCGGCGAGGAGCGACCGTGAGCTTTCACGACATCAACTATAATGTGAAGATGAAGAGCGGCTTCCTCTGCAAGAGGAAGGTCACGCGCAAGAACATCCTCATCGACCTCAAGTAAGTCGCTGCGCTTTTTCATTATTTTTTTTATAATACTAATATTCCTTACGTCAGGTGGTTACACACTAACATGTCAGGGGCAATAAAACATACAAATAAACACATTTGGAAAAATAAAACAAACACCAAGTTTAATGCCCTTCGAGGTGTCCATTGTCGGGTATTTATGGCGAGGCGTGAGCGTGGAGGACGGCTGCCTCCGTCCAAGTCCATTCATACCTGGACAATGGACACCTCGAAGAGTTCTCATCCCGCTTATCCCACGGCCACTCGACAAATAACAAAAGTTTAAAACATTAGTTTATATTTTAATTAGTTTTACAGTCGTAGTATTGTGAAAATTAGTGTGGAGTTACTATTGTACAAAGATGATGCATGATTTTTGGGTTTGTTTTTTGTATGCTTGTTTTTTTATATTTTTGTGTGTATGTTTTTGTATGCAGGCTTTGTTTTTGTGTTTTTGTATGCATGTTTTTTATGTTTATTTACGTTTTTTTATGTTTCTTGCGATAAGACATTTGATAAACGGTTGTTAATGCGTGCTTTTATGGGTGTTTTTATATGCATGTTTTTATTTAGTGTTTTAGTATGCATGTTGTTGTTTGTTGTATGTTGCATGCATGCATGTATTTGTTTTTTTTAATGCATGTTTTATTCTGTTTATTTTTGCATGTTTTTTTCGTACAAGTTATGCTTTTATAGCAGTACTAGTTTTTTCAAGCTGCCAAGTCAAGTCACATTTATTTCCATTTATACATTTATAACCCTAACCCTAACTAACATATCCTGCAAACGTGATGAAGTGAGCGAGTCCCTCTGCCGGTGTGGTCTTGTGTCGGTCCGGCCAGCGGGTCTCTTGTTCAGACTTGTCCTCTGCCTCGCTCTTCATCTTCTGAACACTCGATGTGAACACGGGCACGCCTGGCCCTCGCAGGAGCGAATGTGATGGTAGTGTTGCTTATTCTAGTGTTTTCATTCCTGGATTTGACGTCCTCTCAGAGGTCGTGGGTCTGAGAACATGTGGACGTGATGCGGGGTAACATGTGTGATTGGGGAATCCACCAGGGAGGGCTCGTGTGAATTGAAGGAAGGAAGTGTGGAGATCAGCTAAAGCTGCTCTCTAAAACACACACGCGGTTCACTGCAGAACGGCTCTCTTACCCAGGGTCCTTTCCAGTCTGAATATCTAACAGATCAAATCAAGATCCATTTGCCAGAAAAATAACATTCTATTAGATATTATGTCCTGTTTTCTGGAGAATTAATCGAAATGAAGTGAGTCGATGCTTAAAAAAGCTAAATTATCTGCCAATGGAGTGAGAAATAATCTTAATTCAAACAGAAACATTATTATTCTCACTCTATTGGCTGATGATTGAGCTTTTTTAAAGCATCAATTCTCCAGAAAACAGGACATCATATGTTATCTCATTTTACGAATCTTGATTGAAGAAATTTACATATTTTGACTGGAAACACGACAAAATATTAAGTAAGAAAAGCATTTACATAGACAAACAGCAGCAGAAGCTTGTTATCCAATCACACACACACACACACTTTACACATGTGCATGTTTACCGAACACACACATGCGCTTCCATAACCTGATGATGGGCGTTACGTGTTCACACACCCGCTGCGGCCAGGGCATTGTCCAACATCAAAGTCTCACACAACAATAGCCTGAACTTTCACACACACAACAACACACACAACAACAACACAACGCAACACACAACACATAACACACAACACAACAAACGCACCACACAACACACAAAATATAACACACACACACACACACACAACACATAAAATATAACACACAACACACACACACACACACACAATACACAACACATAAAATATAACACACACACACAACACACACACACACACACACACACACACACACACACACACACACACACACACACACACACACACAATACACAACATACAACACACACACACACACACACACACAACACAACACACACAACACAACACAATAGACATGACACACAGAATATATATATATATGATTTTTCATAATTTTTCCTAAAATTGACACATTCAGTTCAGCAGAAACTATAATCTTATAATTTCAGAATTATTAATTGCCCTTTTTTTAAATGTTCTTTTTGAAATCTTAATGAAATCATTTCCACTATAATGAGAGTGACATTGTTTAGCAGATATTCTAGTCCGGCATGTGTGTGTGTGTGTGTGTGTGTGTGTGTGTGTGTGTGTGTGTTCAACCCTTGTACAGGATTCCTATGTTTACTGTCAGCTCAACCGAGTGTGATCATTAACCCGTGTGTGTGTGTGTGTGTGTGTTGTTTAAGTGCTGATGTTTATTTCCTTGTGTGAACTGATTAAATAATTACAGTTTTTCTCGATTGTTTGCACACATTTTCTGGTACTCGAGACACAATGACCACAACATGTAACTCATTCACCAACCCCCTGAACCAATTCTGCTGAACCACAAACACAATTCCTGCTTTACACTCAAATTGCAGCTCTAAAACACACGTTTTTCAAAATTATTTCTTTATTTCTTTATTTCTTTAAAAATGTATTTATTTCTTTTTTTTCTGTAACAGCATAGACCACTGTATGTGCAACTTTGTGTTGGTTGGGGTGTACAAAATGTGGGATCTATCTCCCATTGATTTTGTGGGAAAAATAAAATATATTTGTTACATTGTATTTGTGTGTTCTGGGTATAAAACACAATATTCTCAAATATTTTTCAACACACTTATGTATGTAATGTCTGTAGTAAGTGTAACACTGAACAAAAAAGGCCCGAGTCATTATGATGAATGGAGAAGAAGTGTTTTAGATTTTGAGAAGAAATAACATTGTTTTGAATGTAAAGTTTGCTTTTGCAGGAGAATTGAGGGGTTTTGCCGATTGTGTGAGTGTTTTTAGATTTGTGTGTAGAGTTCTGAGAATATGAGGCATTCTTTCAGAAAATGTGTGTAAACAATCGAGAAAAACTGTAAATCTTCATGATCCTGGACATGCGCTCCGCTATCGGGATTAGGAGGAATATTAATTATGACTCGTCGCCTTCATCTGTTTGTACGTGATTGATATAATAGATTCAAATATTCTGGTCTTCCAAAAAGAAACTGCATTTCATGATCGCTTCGGCTGTGGCTCATCCAATCAGATTCCTGTGTGTGTGTTTTATAAATGCTGATGTTTATTTCCTCGTGTGAACTGGTGCTTGGCTTTATGTTTGGTTTAATTTTAATTTTAATTTTTGGTTTTAATTTTTTATTTTGGTTTAATGAAGAAGAAAATGAGGTGATGATGATTATTACATAATTCTGTGTGTCCTTTTCTCCAGTGGCATCATGAAGCCGGGACTGAACGCCATATTAGGAGCGACCGGGAGCGGGAAATCATCGTAAGAGCTGTCTATCTGTCTATCTGTCTCTCTCTCTCTCTCTATCTCTCTCTCTCTCTATCTGTCTATCTGTCTCTCTCTCTATCTGTCCATCCGTCCATCCGTCTATCTATCTATCTGTCTGTCTATCTCTCTATCCGTCTGTCTATCTGTCTGTCTATCCGTCCATCCGTCTGTCTATCTGTCTCTCTGTCGGTCTGTGTTTATACAATCAGCATTTTTATTATGTAATTTTACTCATCTAGTAAATGCATCTTGATTTAAGAAATGTTTGATATTTGGACTGGAAACAGGACAAAAATAGTAAGTAAGAAGAGCATGTTTTGCAGTGTAAAATAATGGCATGAACTCAAAACATGGACAGGAATAGAGCGCTTCCCAACAGTGGTTACACAAACATGACTTGATAAATACACATGGCAAACATGAGGCCTTTAATACACAAGACTAGACAAGGGACACATGGCAGGATCACATGACTAAAACAGGGGATCACATGACCGAGACATGAAACATGACCCAAAAGCAGACGTGTCGCTGATGTTGTTTCCATGTTGTAATGAAGGTTCCTGGATGTGCTGGCGGCCCGTAAGGATCCCGCTGGTCTTTCCGGAGAGGTTCTTATCGACGGAGCGCCTCAGCCTCCAAACTTCAAGTGTCTGTCGGGATATGTAGTGCAGGTATAAACTCACAGCAGCAAACAAGCACATCCTATTCATACAGACAACCCATCGAATACTATATCCTGTTATCTGGAGGATTCATCAAAATGAAGTGAGTTGATGCTTAAAACAAGCAAAATGATCTGCCGATGGAGTGAGAAAAATAATCTTAACATTATTTTCACTCCCGATTGGCAGATAATTTTGCTCGTTTTAAGCAAAAACTCACTTAATTTTTATTTATTTCCCCAGATAACAGGACACAATATCTTATGTCATTTCACTCATCTAGTAAATGCATCTTGATTTAAGAAATGTTTGATATTTGGACTGTAAATAAGATTACATAACTCTAGCATTAAAAAGAGGAAGTTGAACTGGTTTTTCTGTACAGCACGTTTCATGACTAAGGCATTTGTGAGATTGCTGACTAAGATTATAGTAGTAGTCAGTGTTGGGAAAGTTCACTTTCTACATGAACTAGTTAAAGTTCAGTTCACAAATTTTAAAATGAACTAGTTCAGTTCATAGTTCATACTTCACAATTTTAAACTAAGCTCACGGTTCCAAAAAATGAACTAGTTCATAGTTATTTTTTTTCCTTATACTGCTGCAAACTATTTTTTTTTATTATTATTATTGCCACAACCCATTTTACACTGAGCAAACCCAAATCTCATGAACTCAAAATATGAACGCGCTCAGGCACAACACTCGTAGGAGTGCAGGTTAGTTTGTTTTCCTTCCATACACACTTAAAAATAAAGGATCTTAATTGACGTAGCATCGATGGTTCCACGAAGAACCTTTAAAGTTTTTAATGTTGCCCAGACAGCAACATGTGGATTTAACAAAAAATGAAACATGTAGCGTTTACCACAGTAAAGTTAAGTGAGTGAATCAGGTAATCCGAGCTGCTGTGAGTGAGTGGAGGCGGGGCTCATTTGCATATTAAAATGTGGCAAGGGTGTCGAGTTACATTCATATTCTAAGGCATGAAGAAGTTGAGAAGTTCAAATTTATTTGTATATAAAAATTCAAAATCAATCACAGTTGACCAAAGTGTTTAACGATGTCAGGATACACACAAATAAACACACACAAATATATATATATATATATGAAGAGTTCAGATGCAAAAGCCTCTAAATGCCATTTGAAATTTTCTTCTAAAATGATGATTTTTATCAAACTTGTATATTTAAGTTCAGTAATTTCACTTAAATAACAATTAATAGGTAATTATCATTGCCATTTAAGTGAAATCACTGAACTTAAATATACAAGCTTGATAAAAATCATCATTAAAGAAGAACATTTCAAATGGCATTTAGAGGCTTTTGCATCTGAACTCTTCATATATTCACTGGACAAAAACTACAAAGATGAGTTTTAAGGAATTGGAGAGGAACTTACAATAGATGTCTTTAAAGCAGCAGCTCTGCCATAATGTAAAGATGTTTAACATACAGTGTAATAGAGTTACTATAGATCCTGTTTTCTTCTGAAGTCTGAAATCCTATAAATCGAATAACTCTTTAATCTAATCTCAAATCACGCCAGCCGTGTCAGGAGACACTCGCACTTCCGTCTCAAACTGTGTGTGTGTGTGTGTCAGGATGATGTGGTCATGGGGACGCTGACCGTACGGGAGAATCTGCGTTTCTCAGCCGCTTTACGGCTCCCGAAGACGATCAAACAACGAGAGAAAGATGAGAAGGTGGAGACACTCATCCAGGAGCTCGGATTGACCAAAGTGGCAGATTCACGGGTAACACACGACACACACTTCAGGAGTTATAATCATTTTACACAGGGTTTGAAATTAACTTTTTCACATGCCAAACAATTTGGCTTCTAATTTAAGTTACAAGCCTCTCAGAGCTTCTACTAGCAAAAAAAAGAAGAAATAATATATATATATATATATTTGGATTTCATACACTCTTATTTAAACACAATCCTGTCATCCAGTCCTTCCTCTTTCATCCCCCAAATGTGTTTTAGGATGACAGATCAATACAGTACAAAGAACATAAAAAAATGATAGGATGCTGTAAAATAACAATGTTTTCTGGGTAACACTTTACAATAAGGTTCATTAGTTAACATTAGTTAATGTATTTATTATCATGCACTAACCATGAGCAATACATTTGTTACTGCATTTGTTCATCTTTGTTAATGTTAGTTCATGAAAACACAGCTGTTCATTGTTTGTTCATGTTAGTTCACGGTGCATTAACTAATGTTAACAAGATTTTAATCAAGTATTAATAAATGTTGAAAATAACATTAACAAAGATTAACAAATGCTGTATATGTGCTATTCATTATTAGTTCATATTAACTAATGTAGTTAACTAATGTTAACTAACGAACCTTATTGTAAAGTGTTACCGTTTTCTGTCAACCAAATGCTTTTTATTCTTTGCTATTCAATGCAAATTAAATTATTTGTTTGCGAGTAGAGACGTGCGTGTTCACGTAAGCCAGATATGAGCAGATTCTCCTTAATATGCTGTATTAAATATATCATGATCACGAGTTTACGCTAAATCTTTGCAGATTTGTGTTACACGAACTTCCCAGCAAAGTGAGTACACATAATAAGTAAGACGCTGATTTGGCTCGTGATTTATTTTCAAACCCTAATTTATTATACACTAAAAATACAGTAAAAATTGTGTATGTGTGAGAAATTTAACAAACTGAGTGTTGTAGTTGCTGATTGTGTTCAGAGGGCGTGGCTTTGACTCACTGCTGCTCTGATTGGCTGATTCACAGGTGGGCACGCAGCTGATTCGTGGAATTTCGGGAGGAGAGAGGAAGAGGACAAACATCGGCATGGAGTTGATCATCGATCCGTCAGTGCTTTTCCTGGACGAGCCGACAACAGGCCTCGACGCCAGCACTGCCAACTCTGTCCTCATGCTGCTGAAGAAGTGTGTTTACACTCACACACACACACACTTACTCACACACACACTCTCTCTCACACACACACACACACACACACTCACACACACACACTCACACACTCACTCACTCACTCACTCACTCACTCACTCACTCACTCACTCACTCACTCACTCACTCACTCACTCACACACACACTCACTCACACTAAAGCACCAGTAAGTGGCAGCAGGTGTCTTAATGTCTCAATGAGTGAGCACTGAGCCCTGAGGCACTCCAGTGATGGAGAAACCATGTTTCTGATTGACAGGTCCTACTAATAACATGTAGATGGAGAAGAGAAGCGGTCCCAGCACTGAGCCCTGAGGCACTCCAGTAGCTTGATGATAACAGATCATTATCGCTGTTAAAGCAGAACAAAAACAGTCAATGTTGTGTCTAAAATTCTAGTGTAAGTGTGTGTATGTTTTGAGATGAACATAAACAGAGATTGTGTTATTTAAGTGTGTGTGTGTGTGTTCAGAATGGCTCTCAACGGTCGCACCATCATCCTCTCCATCCATCAGCCGCGCTACTCCATCTATCGTCTGTTCGACAGCCTGACGCTCCTGGTGGGAGGAAGGCTGGTGTATCACGGGCCGGCTCAGGACGCCCTGCAGTACTTCAGTGAGATCGGTGAGAACACACGCGCACACACACACACACACACACACACACACATACACGTCTATATTACTAAAAGGGGACTATCGCTCTACACTGGCCAAGAGGGGACTAGTGTTTCTGGTCATTTTGAAGAAACAAAAATGACGTACAAAATTCTCTTTTAAGGTCTTTTTTCATAATATGACTTTAAATATGCATTTTTTTATTTTTAAAAAAACATGCCAAGTGGGGACCTGAAACTCTGGCCGATGTCTACCTTACCAACAGGGGACTCATATAGCCTGCAATTGAACTGTGTGTCTGTGTGAACAGTGAAGTGAACTGGCAGTGAAATCTTGTCTTCATTTTGTAACTTATACATACTTATACACATATATGTGTGTGTGTGGGTGTGTCATTATATAATGCTCAAACATATACATGTCTATATTGCTACACAGCAGTGTCGCTGTACACTGGCGAAGAGGGGACATTCTGAATGATATCTATCCAACCAAGTGGGGACTTTGTGTGTGTGTGTGTGAACTGGCAGTGAAATCTTTCTTCATTACGCTTACATTATATATATATATATATATATAATATATATATATATATATATATATATATACACTACCGGTCAAAAATTTTAGATCAGTAAGTTTTTTGCTCACCAAGCCTGCTTTATTTGATAAAAAAATGACAAACAGTAATATTGTGAAATATTATGACAATTTAAAATGACTGTTTTCTGTTTTAATATATTTAAAAATGTAATTTGAAAGCTGAATTTTCAACACCATTACTGTTGCTGATTACACATCAGTTTTCAGTGTCACATGATCCTTTTGATCAATTTAACTCATCCTTGATGAATTAAAGTATTTTCGAATTTCTTTCTCCAAAAATAAAAAATAAATAAATTCTTACTGGCCCCAAACTTTTGAATGGTAGTGATTAATGTTACAAAAATTTCCATTTCAGATTAATTCTGTTCTTTTAACTTTCTATTCATCTACGAATCCTGCAAATAAAATGTAAAAAACTGTTTTCAACAGATAATAATCATAAATGTTTCTTGAGCATTCATATTATAATAATTTCTGTAGGATCATGTGACAATGAAGACTGAAATAATGATGATAAATTCAGCTTTGATCACAGGAATAAATTACACTTCACTATATATTCACATAAAAAACCGCTGTTTTAAATGTAATAATATTTCACAATATTACCGTTTTTTTTTAATCAAATAATTGCAGCCTTGGTGAGCAGAAGAGACTTCTTAAAAAACATAAACAATCTTACCGATCTAAAACTATATATTTCTATACTACTAACAGCAGTGTCGCTGTACACTGGCAAAGAGGGGACATTCTGAATTATATCTATCCAACCAAGTGGGGACTTTGTGTGTGTGTGAACTGGCAGTGAAATCTTTCTTAATTCCGCTTACATTATATATCTATTATATATATATAGATATATATATAGATATAGAAATATATATAGTATATAATATATTCACATAGAAAAACGCTGTTTTAAATTGTAATAATATTTCACAATATTACTGTGTTTTTTAAAAAAAAATAATTGCACCTTGGTGAGCAGAAGAGACTTCTTAAAAAACATAAAACAATCTTACGATCTAAAACTATATATTTCTATACTACTAACAGCAGTGTCGCTGTACACTGGCAAAGAGGGGACATTCTGAATGATATCTATCCAACCAAGTGGGGATTTGTGTGTGTGTGTGAACTGGCAGTGAAATCTTTCTTAATTCCGCTTACATTATAATATTATTATATACATTATATATATATATATATATATATATATATATATATATATATGTAAATATATATATGAGAGTTCAGATGCAAAAGCCTCTAAGTGCCGTTCGAAATATTCTTCAAAAAATGATCATTTTTTATCAAACTTATATATTCAAGTTCAGTAATTTTCACTTAAAGACAATTAATAGGTAACCTTCATTGTAATTTAAGTGAAAGTACTGAATTTAAATATACAAGCTTGAAAAAAATGATCATTCTAGAAGAAAATTTCAAATGGCATTTAGAGGCTTTTGCATCTGAACTCTTCATATATATATATATATATATATATATATATATATATATATATTCACATAGAAAAACACTGTTTTAAATTGTAATAATATTTCACAATATTACTGTTTTTTTTTAATCAAATAATTGCAGCCTTCGTGAGCAGAAGAGACTTCTTTTAAAAACATAAACAATCTTACCGATCTAAAACTATATATTCTATATACTACTAACAGCAGTGTCGCTGTACACTGGCAAAGAGGGGACATTCTGAATGATATCTATCCAACCAAGTGGGGACTTTGTGTGTGTGTGAACTGGCAGTGAAATCTTTCTTAATTCGCTTACATTATATATATATATATATATATATATATATATATATATATTAAATATAGATATAATATATAATAGATATAGAAAATATATATAGTATAATATATATTCATAGAAAAACGCTGTTTTAAAATTGTAATAATATTTCACATATTATTTTGTGGTTTTTAAAAAAAAAAAAAATTTGCAGCCTTGGTGAGCAGAAGAGACTTCTTAAAAAACATAAACAATCTTACCGATCTAAAACTATATATTTCTATACTACTAACAGCAGTGTCGCTGTACACTGGCAAAGAGGGGACATTCTGAATGATATCTATCCAACCAAGTGGGGACTTTGTGTGTGTGTGTGTGAACTGGCAGTGAAAGCTTTCTTAATTACGCTTACATTATATATATATATTATATACATTATATATATATATATATATAGAAAAACACTGTTTTAAATTGTAATAATATTTCACAATATTACTGGTTTTTTTTTATCAAATAATTGCAGCCTTGGTGAGCAGAAGAGACTTCTTTTAAAAACATAAACAATCTTACCGATCTAAAACTATATATTTATATATTACTAACAGCAGTGTCGCTGTACACTGGCGAAGAGGGGACATTCTGAACGATATCTATCCAACCAAGTGGGGACTTTGTGTGTGTGAACTGGCAGTGAAATATGTCTTCATTACAGTTAAATTATATATCTATTATATACATTATGTATATATATATACTATTTTTCTTATTTAACGCTCTCTCTTCATATACTTTCTATGCTTTGTTATGCAGTCCCTAACAATTTACTTGCCATAGTTATGTGCCATTGCACACACACGTCTATATTACTAACATATACATGTATTAACACAGAAGTGTCGCTGCACACTAGCCAAGAGGGAACTTTCTGAATGATATCTATCCAACCAAGTGGGGACTTTGTGTGTGTGTGTGTGAACAGTGAATTGAAGTGGCAGTGAAATACACATCCGTAAAGAGGGTCGCACACCGAATGAGAAGCGCAGCGCTGCGCCACGTCTAGGACAACTCCAAGTATCGCACACCGGACTCACACTTTCTCATCAGTGTATGGCCAGCAATATTGTTATGTTTAATGACATGAAATGAAGATGTTTGTTCTATGTTATAATTGTACTGTACAATTAAATACAATCGTTGCTGAGTCTGCAGTCTGAAAAACTACCTCAGAGCATCAGTTAACTGAATGAATTGAGAATCTCACATGAAAACCCAATTACATCAGCAATTGTCATTCAAGCAGCTGATTTATGTAAATGAATGCAAAACTAAATTTATTGCAGCATAGGGCAAAGTCAGTATACATTATCAACGATTTGAGACAATAAAATAATTTAAACTTTATATAAAACTAAATGGCACTCTGTGGCGGCAGCAGGATTACGTTCAAAAGGTCACGGGCGACGTAGCCGTAAGTACAGAGTCAGTGTTTACAAGTTGAACGCATAGGTTGAACGTGCAAACTAACTCAAACGCTGTTTACAAAAAAGTAATTAAAAGGTAAAACAACGATGTCGGACGATTTTGATTCTGTACTTCCGGCTACGTCGCCCGTGACCTTTTGAACGTAATTACGTAATACGTGACGTTACAAACGCGCCTGACAGAATAGAGCTAGGCTAGCATTTGTCCTTAGAAAAGTTACATTTTTGGAATAAGTTTTGAAATAACCGATCGTTTTGCATGATAAGACCCTTATTCATCGTCTGGTGTCGTTTAAAGACATTTGAAGCTGCATCTGAAACTGTTATTAACCGTCTTTTGGACCTTGGACCGTCTGGTTCCCATGTAAGTCCATTATATGGAGAAAAATCCTGGAATGTTTTCATCAAAAACCTTAATTTCTTTTCGACTGAGAAAAGAAAAACATGAACATCTTGGATGACATGGGGGTGAGTAAATTACCAGCAAAAGTTTTTTAAGAGCCACAAACCTGTATATAAAACTCTTTTTATTCTAGATACACTAAATGCATACAAAGAATAGACAGGATTTTGATGCAATATGCAAAAAAAGTCAGAACAGTCACACAGCTTGATCAAACAGGATCATGTTATTTTATGTTTGAGATAGATATAGATAAATAAAAATATAAATATTTAGACATTTTTTTTACGTTGATCTTACCTAAATGTTTTTTTTTTTTTTTTTTTTTTTTTTGTTAAGAGTTTAAGTAACACATGGAAGCTTGATTTCAATCTTCGAATTAAACTGAAAAAAGTAGCAAATAAATAGAATAGAATAAAGAGTTTTTTTGGTATGTCAGAAATACTACAGAAACTGAATAAAGTAATCCAATGTAAAATAACACTGGATAGTCTTTTTAGTCCAGACTGAATTAAATACAAAGGCTATTAATTCTGATTGCTTAGAATTAATGCTATATTCTGTTGTTTTAATTCAACAGAATTAATGACACACATATGGCTGCGTTCACTTTAAGAACGGATCCCTGTCTCATTTGTACTGTCTGTCTGTCACACGCGTTTAATGCTTATTTAAGACATTAGACTGTCTTTACGAGGTTACTCACCAATACCAGAGTTTTGACATAATGTCGCGTGTTTTTAACTGTTAAAGCGATATAATCCAGGGATAAAACGTTTGTTTCAGGCGAGCTGTTTGAGGCGGATTGGCTTTACTGTATGTGCACGCAGTGAAAGACATCTCTGAGAGTGCGCGAGCACGGGATGGTTTAATATTGCTTGAATGTTTAAACTAAAACTTAAAAAGACGTGAAAATTATAAACGTTAGTTACCATCATAGGTTACGATGCAATGCTGGCCCGATTGTGCAAGTGAATATTTCGTCGTGTCCCGACTCCTAAACGCGAGTGTGTATCGACAGCTGCAGCGCTTAGTGTAGGGCTGCAGCTATCAATTCTTTTTGTAATCGATTAATCTAGCACTTAATCGATCGATTAATCGAGTAATCGGATAATTTGTTTATGTGTGTTTTTAAGCAACCAAAACAAATAATGTATTACGAAAATGATAAGGTGTTTGGCTTTTATTTATTTAAAAGAAAATAGAGGTATTTATTCCAACTGCAACATTTGGCTCCACAACTAATTATTGCAATTTTACCCGTGTTTATAAGTGCCAGTGCCAACAATTATATAACAATACAGTTAAAAACAATTTACTGTAAAACCTGTTACATGTAGCCCATAACATGTAAAACTTTGAATACAAACTTAAATAGTAAAGCCCATTTGGCCTTAGTTTTGTCTTCTTAATACAACATTACAAAAAAAGGATTGCACCTTCTGCAAATTACCCACCTGGAAACAAAAAATATTAATAAAATATCAACCCAAACAGGTACACAAATGTGTACAATTATAAAAAAATAAATAAATGGAAATAAAACAATTATAAATAAGAATCAGACTTTTTCAACTGTAATCTCAAGACAAACATCAGAGTGTGTGTGTCTGTGTGTCTCACAATATTTGTTCCTCCATCACGTCCCGGTGAATGTATGCTGAAATTTTTGTTGCGTGGCTACATAAAAGTTTAAGCATATGATGAATTGCCGCAATTGGTCTGACTGGCGCGCGCTCGCTTACCTCTCTGCCGTCGTGCGCGAGCCGCGGTTAGGAGCTCAACATCTCGCATGCGCGCTCGCACTAGATTACAGGATATTTTAACTTGCGAATTAATATGCGGCGGTAAAACTAGTCGATCACGAGTGGCTCAACAGGTAGATCTATAGACGAACTCATCTTTCAGGCATTTGACCGAAGGGATATACACGCAGCGTGAAAAATCGAATTGCGCGAGTCTCACGAATGAATGCGTGAGAGTTGGCAGCCGCCGCGGGCCCCCCTGCAGGTATACTTTGCAGACACATTGCATCTTGTTTTCTCTCCCCCTTTATAAACATATAATGAATCCCAAACTTTTAGACATTCTCTCAATTTTTTGAAGTCATATGTATCATATATATATATATATAATATATAAATAAAACATAAAAGCCTGCCGGAAAAGATGGGTCTTAAGGCAAGATTTAAAAACATGAATACTTTCACTGTTTCGCACATCCTGTGGCAGCAGGTTCCATAAATAAGGAGCTGCAAAACTAAAAGCCCGGGACCCATAGAAGTAGTGCGGGTTCTAGGGAGAACAAGAGTGAGCGAGGAAGACGATCTAAAGTCCGAGATTGAATATAGATATTAAGAAGGTCCAATAAATATGAAGGGGCAAGGTTATTGAGTGCTTTAAATGTCCGCTTTGGACAGTATTCATGTAAATTATGTCGGTTATGTCTTAAACAGTTGTGAGTGTATCGGATGTGCATCAGTGCAATTGGATCCGTATGTCATTGGAAATAATCCGACGTCTTAAAGTGAAAGTGGCAACAAACATAATGTGGTCTGTGTCCTTAATATTGATCAAGCAACCAAAGAAAAAGAGAAAAGCAATCACAGTTTGTTAATAGCTTTAGTATAATAAGGATTAATTATATTTAATTTACACAAAGAATATTTTCTGCTTGAAAGAATAAAGAAGGATGTATGCATGGTTATAAAGAATGCATACTGTATATCATCCATTGAAAAGGCTGTGTTGTACTTTAGGAAAAGTGGTTTTTATTTAATTTTAAGAATATTTTTTAAATCACAGTAGTTAAATCCGTATCTGTATTGCATGTTCAGACTTTTAAATCATTTATATTAATAGGTTAATAGATGTTTCTTCGGGAGTGTATGGGTTTGTACATTTTATTCTATTCTAATAAATTCTAAATTAACGCATTACAATTTAACTAAACCCATTATATTTTAGTCGACTAAAATCCAATGTGATCTCATGAGAATACGTATGCATTTGTACGTAAAGTGTAGTTCTATCATACGTACATATAATTACGTTTTATATGCGCAGAAACGTATAATACTGACGTATTTACAGAACTAAAATGTAAAATATTTACGTTATTGACAGCACAAAAACGTAATTTATTTACATTTGAACAATCCCAACCGATGTACACATTTGTACATATCACAATTTATGCAAATTAAAATCGTAGCATTATGTTTTGACTCTATTGCATTCACTGTCTTATTCATTACGTTTTCAGTCTCATTTATTGATATAATACTCATAAATATTAACATTTTGCTCGTTTCGCCTGCATGGTGTTAAACAATACACTATAAAACCTTAAAAATACATTCTTTAACTTTACTCGTTTAACCATTTTGTAATATAGTTTATTTGCCGTGAGGCACAGAAAGTGTTTTCTCCTATAAAACAAAAACATAATTCACAAAAGACATCATTTTATTAGTTTGATGTAATCCAAATCTTTAGAATCCATAGCCTACGTTGTTTACAAGAAAAAAAATCCTAATTCAACCTTTTATCCAGTCGTGATCTTCGCCTCCATTCTCAGCAGCACCGTACACGTCAAATCCGCGCTGGTGATGAATTCAAATTCAAAAATCGCGCCCTTGAGAAGCGATACGTCGTTTTTACGGCAGAGATATCAAATGGTCATTGGCTCTTCCCTGCCTCATCACAGATTGAGACATGAAGGAACTGTGACGGTTGGTTTAGTTCTTTTGAAATAGTGCGAAGCTGCGAACTGAAGCCGGATGAAAATTTTCATTGATTATTAATTTAAATTCTGCTCTGTACTTCATAAAAACTATTACAATGTTGCCAGAGAGGACTGCGACTGCAAGCAATCTTCATGTGAACGGCTTTTGGTAGCGGTTTTGACATTTTCGCAATAAATATATTATTGTGATTATACTTGTTCTGTTAGTCACGTTTTTCTTCATAATTGTAACGTTAGTTTACGTAGTTTTAACGAATTGTTAGGGGTAGGTTTAGGGGTAGGAGTAGGATTGGTGGCTCAAAATATATTTTAATGCCAATTGTTAATACAACTGCCATTTCCCAACACATCTGTCCATTATGTTTTATCCTTTTTTTATATTCTGTATAAAATACACTGTAAAAAATGTCTTGTCAAATTAACAGTAACTTACTGGCAACAATTATCCAGTACTTGCTGTATTTCATTCAACAATAAAATTACTTTAACACTAACTACCAGTACTGTTTAAGCATACTGTAAAATCAAATAACATTATTTTACTGTAATTTCTTACCATATTAAAGTACAGTATTACACTGTTAATTTTAATAATACTGTATAGTATTATACAGTTATGAAATGTTATTGTATTTA